>WYDF02035112.1:0-12663 GCA_009867245.2 Adranes taylori | reverse complement strand
CGTTGTTCAGTTAAGAGTTAATAAAGTTTTACTGTTTTTAAAAGCTCTATATATAATTAATACCATATCACATTAAATTGCTGCCAGTTTCTCCTCATTTACTACTTTATTTTCATCACATGCAATGTTATACAGAACTGCACTAGAGACAATCACGGCTTGCGCAGTTGGAACCCGTAAGAATAATCCAAGTATTAATGAAGGAAATCTTCTTTTCCAAACACCGTATGATCTTTCAACATTTCTTGTTCGGATCAAATTTTCCTGGTGTCATGAGATAATTTTTTAATAGGTACGCACTGTCACCGATCAACACTAAGTTCCTAAACTGGTTATTTTCAAATGAGTAATAAATGGAAGAGTTCCTAAAAATATGCGCATCATGACTGGAATCTGGCCTAACCATATCTAAACATTATCCATGATCTTTAAATCACTGTTGGAAGTGGTTTGTATATTTAACGAAAAGTACTGTTTTCTATTTCTAAACAGTTCAGTGTTGTTGGCTCCTGGAGATGGAATTTTCAGATGACTGCAGTCGATTGCACCAATACAACTCGCAAATCTGGCTAATTGGAATAACTTCAGTTTTGTTTCATTGCATTCTTCAGGTGTGCGTGGCATTAAAATATAAGTTTGCCTAAGAGATGCTATCGCCACACTTACGCATTTGACTGTCGTACTAACAGTTGATTTATGTACATCTAGAAATCACCAGATATTGTAACATGTCAGTAATATTTTCCAGAAAATTCCCAACTGTTCTTTTAGATAATCTGAATCTATCAAAAATTCATTACTTTCCCATATGATTAATTCTTTCTCGAACAATTCATTTTTGCGTACAATTACCGCTTCGTCATCACCAAATGCATTTACATCGTACAAAAAAACCATTTTATTTTTATAATAAAAAACGATAAAACTATCAATTCAAAAATAAATATTCTAGTGTTAACTGGTAACCGAACTTTAACAGTACTTTGGCTTCCAGTTAAATACACATCATTTTTGTAACCTTAAACGGGAGGTTAACTAGAAATGGATAAACCTGACCTAACAGTACAATAACTGATAACCGTTTAGAATAACTGTTACTCGAGAATAACAGTCACCGGTATAACTGGTTACTTAAAAATAACCTTTTATCACATTACACATCACAATTGCATACGTCAATACCAACTTACTCTAAAAGAAAACAGACACTATATAGGTTAAAAAAATTATATATATATAAATTATAAATATAACCCATTTCATATCAATACACATTTAAACATATACAAATATGAGATGCATATCAGTATATGCATTTCCATGAACACAAAATATATAACACATACACACATTATTGCAACGACTAAAAGTAAAAGGACAAACTGTATCAATAGACATCAGTAGTAAAATGCTATAATATGACTTAGAAACAGGATATTAAATATAAAATATAAATAAAAATATAAACTTAATAAATTAAGAGTAGATGTAAAAGACCACTAACCACCAGTTATGATATAATTATATTTTGGATTAAAATATTCTTCAAAAGAATAACAAGCATTCAAAATTAAAAAGATTTAACTTTTCCCTTTAACTCTTTAAGTAATAGATTTCAAACATTAGATGGCAACATATTAAAAAGTTCAGCAGTTCTAGATTTAAAGAATCAGAATACATTCCAATATATAGCATGATGGGATAGTTAAAGAACCATGAGTTTTGAAAGCTTCTCTACAGTCCTCTTTATAATTGAGGTCTGCTACTAACCGTATTGCTCGTTCAAGAGCAAATATTCTCTGTGCGGCTGATGAATGACCCCAAGCCGTCAATGCATAGGTTAACCGTTACATAAACAAGCCTTAAAAAGCTGTTAAGAGAATATTCCTATCCACAATTTTAGCTATTCCTTGCAATGCATATATGTACCTTGCAGCCGTTGATACTATGTGATCTACATTGGATTGCCATTAAGTTTTAAGCTTTGGATCAACGAATACACCTAAAAACTTGAAATACTTTCTGTATGCAATTTTCTCAATGAAAAGTGGGCTTGTATGGTTTTATATTCATTGGACTTAGTTTATTGGCCATGAATCACTCATCTAATTTATTGTATATAGTTTCTAAATTAAGTTGTAAGGTACCAAGTGATCAACTTGTCTACAAATAGAAATCTGGCATCCATTACTCAGTACTTTTCCTGGAGTTTGTTTGTAGATAGATAGATATAACTTTTATTGGCATAAAAATATTTACAAAGAAACAAACTATGGTAAAATAAACAACAATAATAAAAATAAATTAAACAAATACAATAAATTCTAAGTAGATCCTTAAATTTTTGTTTTTGCATTATTCTCCATTTTGCAAACCGGGAAAAGGAAAGGCTACAGCTTCATTCTCCCTCTTATAGTTCCTCCAACTCTCCATCAGGCCCTCTTTCCCCCTTATATCTATCTGCACTCTCAATCCACATACACCCCATCCCCTTCCTTTCCTTGTTCCATGTTCCATGAACAACCCATTCACTCCCTTCACACTCTTTATGTTCATTTTTCTCCATATTCCTATTTCATTTTATCATTCGTATTTCCCTAATAACTCGTTTCATTATTCCTAACCCCATACCCTCCTACCCTAGACTTACCCTCCAGTTTTCCCGTTTTCTCCTTCTTTTCACTCCATTCAATTCTCCCACATTTCTTAAACCAGTGATTCCACAAATCCTACACATTCTATATATGTCTTTCATCCAGTATTGGTTTCCTGTCTCCTCTTTCCCGCATCTAACCCTAGAAATTATTCTTTTATCTTCCACACTCATTCTTGATAATTGATATTTTGCCATTCCTTCCTCTTCCTTTTTCTTCATATACCAACAATTATATCTACTCTCACCTATGATTCTATAACCCTCTTGCCTTTCTACGTCTTTCATACTTTCCACAATCTCATTCACCGCATCATTCCGCATGGAAGTTTTGTACTAGTTTGGAACGTTAATCTATAATTTTAATAATAAATTTAAATTGTGGTCGTTGAGTAGGTGAAAGCTAACAAATACCAATCAATTAATAATTCGAATAATAAGTACAAACAAATCTTATAAATAAAGTAATATAAATTGATTTGAATTCAGTAGACTGTGAGATACAAATACATATGAAAACAACACATACCTTGTGAAATACACACAGGCGAGGAATAAAGAAACAAAATACTTTTGGTTCTTTCGGCCTGTATACATGTATGTAACTGACCGTAACTGATTAAGTATATTTTATTTCAAACAAAATTTGTCAGTATTTTGTTTATAGCAATAAGAAGCGGTTAGAACAGAACAAAACATCTTCAAATATGCCTTTACAGGTATCATTCATTTGGGATTTCATATTTAAATAGTTCTGGTGGTGGCATAATTCTCTGGCGTCCTTCCACATGGCTGTGTCATAAGAATAGAGGACGCAATAATGTCACGCGAAATCATAAATCTAAATCACGAAGCGTTCAACAGAGGACTGACGGATGGACAGTCGTGACCTTGACATATGAGATGTGTCAAAAGATATCGTGTTCTATGGTCGTGTTTCTATGGTCTTAACATAACTGATATAACATGACGGACCAAAGTGGCTCACGGCAAATCCAAAGGGTATCAGAAGATACTGAAATTAAAATAGAATTAACCGATACGGAAATATTAGATATAGATTACTCAAATGACAATTGGAAAAATACAGGAGACTCCTCGATGCACATTAAAGAAATAAAAAGTGATCAGTGTGAACACTTTCATCACGATGAAATACTAAAACCTGAAGAATGTAATTATTCAAACCAATATAGTTACGATACTACGATGAGTACGAATATTTCTCACTCTGTAAAATGTAATTACCAAACAGCTAATATAAGCAATATAAGGGATTCTACATGCATCCAGTTCGGAGAAAAACTTTCCACACCAGATTATAATTTCGAAATTGCAGAATATCCAAATTTGCTACTCGATGAGCGAATTAATACAGAATATCAATATTTTCAATACACTGATGTTGATTTCAAAACAAAGCAAATACATAATGCAATTTCCAAAGGAATCCATACTGAAGAGAAATCTCTCGAATATAGGAAATGTGATTTCAAAACTAAATATAAATTAAATTTTCTAATTCACAGACGAAATCATACAGGAGAAAATTCTTTTGAATGCACGGAAGGTGGTTTCAACACTGCACAAAAACAAAATCTAAATCACAAACGAACTCATTCAAAAGAAAAGCTTTTAAAGTATACGGAATATGATTTCAGAACTCGACACAAAGCAAGTCTTTTAAGCCACAAACCAAGTTATAGTGACGAGAAGCCTCTCGAGTTTACGGATTCTGGTTTTAAAACGGAATGTGATTTCAAAACTGGTGATAAAGAAAGTCTTTTAAGCCACAAACGAGTTCATAGCGCAGAGAAGCCTTTCGAGTGTACGGAGTGTGGTTTTCAAACTGCAAGAAAAACAAATCTTGTAAGTCACAAACGAATTCATACCGGAGAGAAGCCTTTCGAGTGTACGGAATGTGATTTCAGAACTGCACACAAGGTAAGACTTTTAAGTCACAAACGAAATCATAGCGGAGAGAAGCCTTTCAAGTGTACGGAATGTGATTTCAAAACTGGTGATAAAGAAAGTCTTTTAAGCCACAAACGAGTTCATAGCGCAGATAAGCCTTTCGAGTGTACGGACTGTGGTTTTCAAACCGCAAGAAAAACAAATCTTGTAAGTCACAAACGAATTCATACCGGAGAGAAACCTTTTGAGTGTACGGAATGTGGTTTTCAAACAGCAAGAAAAACAAATCTTAAAAGTCACAAACGAATTCATAGCGGAGAGAAGCCTTTTAAGTGTACGGAATGTGATTTCAGAACTGCACACAAGGTAAGACTTTTAAGTCACAAACGAAATCATAGCGGAGAGAAGCCTTTCAAGTGTACGGAATGTGATTTCAAAACTGGTGATAAAGAAAGTCTTTTAAGCCACAAACGAGTTCATAGCGCAGATAAGCCTTTCGAGTGTACGGACTGTGGTTTTCAAACCGCAAGAAAAACAAATCTTGTAAGTCACAAACGAATTCATACCGGAGAGAAACCTTTTGAGTGTACGGAATGTGGTTTTCAAACAGCAAGAAAAACAAATCTTAAAAGTCACAAACGAATTCATAGCGGAGAGAAGCCTTTTAAGTGTACGGAATGTGATTTCAGAACTGCACACAAGGTAAGACTTTTAAGTCATAAACAAAATCATAGCGGAGAGAAGCCTTTCAAGTGTACGGAATGTGACTTCAAAACTGGACGTAAAGAAAGTCTTGTAAGTCACCAAGGAACTCATAGCGGAGAGAAGCCTTACGAGTGTACGGAATGCAGTTTTAAAACTGCAAGAAAAACAAATCTTCTAACTCACAAACGAATTCATAGCGCAGAGAAGCCTTTTAAGTGTACGGAATGTAATTTTAAAACTGCATTGAAACAAAGCCTTTTTAGGCACAAACAAATTCATAGCGGGGAGAAGCCTTTTGAGTGTAGAGAATGTGATTTCAAAACTGCACATAAACGAAATCTTGTAAGTCACAATCGAACTCATTCTGGGCATAAGATTTTCAAGTGTACAGAATGTGATTTCAAAACTGCCCGCAAAGCAAGTCTTTTAATTCACAAACGAATTCATAGCGAAGTGGAGCTTATCGAATGTATAGAATGTGATTTCAAGACTAGACAAAAAGCTAGTTGGTTGGTTCACAAACGAACTCATACTGAAGAAATCCATTCCAATTATTCAGAAAACAATAACTCAGAAACTTCAAGCCAAAACGATTCTGCTTTACAAAAACAAATAGAAGATATGGATGATTCACGTGATATGTTGGAAGTTGGGAGGTATATTGTAAGTCATGAGGTCAAGCTGGAAATATCCGAAAATCAATTATTAATAGAGAATCAATTAGTGAATATGTGTGACATAAAGACGGAAATTACATAGGTATATTTACATATTAAAATTTCGTTACTCATAACTAAGAGTTTGTTTATTTGCAATAAAAATATGTTTGCAATTTACTCAGTTTTATTAATTGCCAAGAAATCGTATATTGCAATTCTTATATACAACTAAAAGTGAAAGGATGCAAGAAAATAGAAATCTACAGAGAAATTATTTATATATTTCATTTCAACTTATGGTGTATTTTTAAATTAAAATGTCAATTTTTATATATCTATTTTAGCAGATATCCTAGAGTAAATCATTACAGACATTATGAATTTAGATAGACATTACATAAGTTCAAGGTGACCGCTCTTTTAGACATGGGACCTTACAGCTAGCGCTCTTTCATGGAACGAAAATAACGTATTCCGGCAGTGAATTTCTTTCCAGCGACTATATCAGACAAAAACAATCAGCTTGGAATAGAGTATAGCTACTTAAACGCCTGTTTTGCCTTTATAGCCAGATTTTCTAGGTGACAGTTATTTTAAATTCCGCACCTTATTTAATAGAGCACCGTCGTAGAAAGAAAATAACGTATTCCGTTGGATTGCCGTAACTGCTATGTTTTTATAGACACTGTAAAAGATGATAAATTTCTGGGAATGATGGTACTTAAAAAGTGGTTATTGTAATGATCTTTAAAATGTTATTTATTATTTAAATGTTTTTCTTCTGGTGAGTGAAACATATGCATTCAATATTGTACATCTTGATAATATCACAATAAAGATCTATTTTATTAAATAAAACATGATAAGCTTCGATGCATAGCCACATAAATGCTTTATACACATCTGTGCTCTCTGTATTGCATTTGGATTTTTTTCCAACCACTGTATCAAATAAAAAACGATTATTTTCAACACGATCTAATTACATCAAGTGACTTTTGCCAGAAGTTCTAGGTGATAGGTACTTTAAATACGGGGCGTGATTTTGCAGCGACAAATTTGTATGATGCAGCAACATATTATTGCATGTTTTGCTTGTAATAGCATACGTTCGAGCTTATCTCGTAACCGACTTAAAACGAATTTTATGACTACTTAGGATATTCTCTTCTTTGATGACGTCATTTTACGTTACGACACATAACTATTAGGGTTTTATGCTAAATAACTTGACAGAATTATTGTTTTTTATATAATTCATATATAAGTAAAGTCCATAATTTGAATATGAGATATATTTATATTTTACATGAGACCTCTGAGTTCTCCAGCTACTGAGTTGGAAAATTCTGAATAAAATATTAAAATAAAATAAATTGAATGCAATAAGTTTAAATAAAAGTTTTTAATTTAATGTCGTAAATCTGGTGAAAGTGACAGAGATTCCTGCGTAAAATAGAAAAATAAGCTATATTCATAAGTCTTCAGAGTTATGATCAGATTGTATTTGTATGTTTCTAAAAATCAGTTCCCGTTTTTTAATTTGTAGAAAAGCAATATTTTCAAAGGTTCAGAATATAATCAGACTCTATTAATGTCTCATATTATTTTCTAATTATATAATTACGACTGGGCACGTTTTTTGCAATTAGGTTTAATAACAATTAACAGACTTTCCATATGCAAAACATATATTTACACGTTAATATTATTAATAAAGTAGTTAAATTCAAATTAGACAACATAATGAAAAATACGCAGTAAAAATTTCTATTCCTTGAATTTAATACACGATAATAATTCATTTTCATAATGCATAGAAGCGACTCAAAAACATAGACAGTAACAGGAAATCGCATTGACATTTTTTCTAGAGCTACATAGTGTTTAAAAAAAGCGTCGACATGATCGCTACCACATCTTTCATATACTGGAAGTCATTTGTTTCATTATATTTCGCATAAAACAAAAGTGAAACGATATAGTTTTGCCTGTCACCTCATAGCTAATCTATTAAATTCTATTAGCACAATAGTTGTTTAGGGTAAATTAAATAAAACTAGCGTAACCTATAAATCGCATACTCAGGAATCCTCGAGTCCCATACTTGCCTATGACACGGGCACCAAATTTTCACACTATTCTACTGAATATGTCTTCAAATATCGGAACGTAGTTAACATTGAAATTAAAAATATGCATATATTTATACCTTAATATAATCTAAATTGAACATTATTATGTAATTCTTATTTTGAAAATATGGATATATTTATACGTTAGTACAATCGAAATTGTTCGTATTTATGTCATTATTTCTTTTTTAAAAATATTGTACAGAAAATGTATCCAAATACCGAAACGTAGTTGATATTGAAATTCTAAATGTTGATATAGACATACACATATTCATATAGGCATAGACATATTCATGTCATTTCAAATCTAGTTTTAGTGACATCTATCGTTAAAAAATTTTAAGTTTTTAGATTACCCTTGTATATTATTTTCAAGTGACCCTGGTAATATCTAGTTAATTTTTATTTTCAATCGAGTTACAAAATCTAGTGATATGTAGCGTTAAACAATAGTACATTTTTGATCGCCCCTGTATATTATTTTTATATTGACTTTGGACATATTTATTCAAAAATCTAGTTATTTGTCATTTTAAATGTAGTTACAATATTTAGTGACATCTAGCGATAAATAATTTTTTTATCGCCCCTGTATATTACTTTTATATTGATGAAAAATTAACCACTGATGACCTTATACAGTTATGACCTTATGACAGAAACGAGAGAAAATATTGAATTATGTGATGTACCAAATTCAATGATAAATAACCATATACCAAATTCCATAAACTCAAATTACATAGGATGATGTCATCCTGTTTTTATGCAAAAACTTTTTTTTTGTTTTACGTACAAAGTGGAGAAATCTTCAAACCGTGAAGGATGCCCGTGCATCCGACATGTGGGATTTCTACCCTAACTAAAACTCCACTCCCTGTTGGAATTGTATATCGTTTGGGGAGTTTGTTTGAAGGAGGCTTTAGGATTTATCATTCTCTTCAACCTGGAACTGGTAGTGTGTGGAATGCTTTGAAATTATGGTAAGCTGATAGCTAGCAGATTGTTTCAGTGGGGTGAGCTGATTTGCTGGTGGTCTTCTATATTTATTGTACTTGCTTGGCTGCGTAAGTGGATGTTACTTGACCTGAAATAGAAAATAAGGATGTTGTGGAACGCAGTCTTTGCTTTTTGTCTTTTTTGTATTTCCATATTTTAAAAAATTTTTTTTGTTTTTTGTTTTTTTGTCTTTTTGCTTTTTTTTATAATATAGGCATAGGAATCATCTTAGAGGCAGTGGAATTGATTCAAGGATATCTTGGAGATCCTCAGAAGGTTCCTGCATGGTTTGGATAATTTGAGCTGGGGGGTGTGGGATGAGCCTGCGAGGCAGTTTGCTACGGTGGTGCCTAGCATTCCAATCAGACCGAAGATTTTGGTAGGCTATTGGGTTGTTTCGTGTATCACATCGAGTAGGATATTTAGATTTTAGAGATTTTAGACGATCTGTGAGAGGCTCAGCAGACAAGTGTTCATATAGTAGGGCACTCGGAAATTCGAAGTGTAACTTGTGAATTGTTCTAAGTATTCTTCGTACACAGGTAGTACGTTTGTGCCGCTTGCGCATTAGAAAGTGAATATAGAACAACTCTATAGTCTACCAGTGGCCTAATATGAACGAAGAATACTTAGAACAATTCACATGTTACACTTAGAATTTCCGGGTGCGCTACTATATGAACACTGCTCTGCTGAGCCTATCACCTATCACAGATCGTCTAAAATCTCTAAAATCTAAATATCCTACTCGATGTGATGCACGAAACAACCCAATAGCCTACCAAAATCTTCGGTCTGATTGGAAAGCCAGGCACCACCGTAGCAAACTGCCTCGCAGGCTCATCCCACACCCCCCAGCTCGAATTATCCAAACCATTTGTTAGTGTGATGCAGAGTTTTTGTATGACCTCTAAAGCGTTCTCTGAGTGTGGAAATCAGGTTCACGCGTTGGCGTACCCTGGAAAGGGTATGATTAAGCTGAGAATTCCAGTTAAAAGTTCTATTAAACTAGACACCTAGATAGCAGATTTCGTCTTTAAACGAAATGGGTTCATTCCAGAGTCGGAGTTCGACGTGCGCGCGATTTTGATGTTTCTTTTTGACATGGTTGGGATGCTGAATGATGATGGCTTGAGTTTTACTCGGATTAGGGGTGATGCGCCATTTTTGCGCCCATTTTGAGAAGTTGTCTAATGATGACTGTAGAGACGGTTTGCAGTTTCCGCTTTTAGGGAGCATACCCAGTGTCATAAGCTGTGTCATCAGCATACAGAGCACTGTGGGTATTTGGAGTGGTTGGGTGTTGGAGATCATAGCAGTACATGATGTACAAGAGACGAGCAATGACTGACCCTTGTGGCACGCCAGCTTGAAGTTGTTTAGATCTGGAGAGCGTGTCACCAATTTTATTTTGGGTGGCACGGTCGGATTGATATGATTGGATCAGTGTATTAGTATTAAGTATCTAAAGCTCATGGAGTTTACGAACTAGCTCAGCATGCCAGACCGAGTCAAAAGCATGAGAGATGTCTAGAAATACTGCCAAAGCACAATGGCCATTGTTAAGTGCTCGTGATATATTTGTTTGAAATTTTAGGACAGAGTCCATAATAGAGCGTGATGCTCTAAAACAAAGCTGGTTCTCTGGCAGAACTTTGTTCAACTCTAGACAGTCTCGTAGGCAAAATACGAAGATTCTTTCGAAAGTTTTTCCTAAGACGTTAGGAAGGGTAATTGGTCGATATGATGAAACATTTCTAGGGTTTTTGCGAGGTTTAGGTATCATGACCGTTTGGCCGGTTTTCCAATCTTTTGGGAAGTGCCCCAATAAAAGACATTTATTGTATATCTCGGTTAAGGGCGATATAGTCTCAGCAGGAATATATCTGAGGATACGACGAATTAAAGCGTCTCAACCAGGAGCAGTGTTTTTGCCTTTATTTTATTTTGAATTTCGGATAAATCATCTTAGGTGATAGGATATAGAATGTCGTCCTGTTCAGGAAAATCTATGAGTGGTGTGTGGCGAATGGACTAATCCTTTACCAGAATGTTTGTTTCCTCAAGAAAATTGGGCTCGAAAAGTACTTTATTAGGTACTTTATACGTGTTTTCCAGATGGTCAGCGAAAAGTTCAGCTTTATCGGTGGAGTTGTTTAGAATTTGGCTTTGATTATTTGTTAGGTGGGATTTTGGAGCAGTCTTTTGATCCGTAAGTTGTTGGAATTTTTGCCAGAATTGTTTACCATTGCGGTAATCTGGTTTTGATGTGGCTTCAACCCAACACTCTTCCCTATACGCAATTATATTGCGCCAAACGAGAGCAATGAGTCTGTTCCACTCATATTTAATGGCAGGGTTTCTCTGAGCAATATACCGATGATAAATTCGTCTTTTCTCTCGTATCAGGTTAATGATATCGGGAGGAAGAGGATGCCTATCTCGGAATACGATTTCCAGAGGAATACATTCTGAAGCTGAATTTTGTATGATTTCAGATAAATTGGCAATATTTCAGAGGGGGTGCCCACAGTTTAGTTAAGCGAGGTATTTTGTAAAATATTATTTTGAAAGTGTTGCCAATTTGCATTTTAGCATAATGATTTGGATGGAGGAATGGTCGTATAATGATTTGGGTGGAGGAATAGTCGCTGAATCTAAACTAGTTTTGACTAAAAATGCATAATGGTCTGATGTGACTAAAGTGCCGTCTGATGTGGCTGAAGTCATTTTTTACTCTATTTTTCAGTTTCAAATCTTGAATTACTTAATGTAATATTATTTATTATGAAGTACTTTCGGTAGCAAATTTAGATTAATAAAAAGAATGTTTTTTGTTCTAAATGAAATATGTAAGTATGTTACAGAATCATATTTAAATATTGAATATTGTATACTTTGGTTAATTGCACCTTTTTTAAATATAAAAATCTTGTTTCCTCAATCATATGTGATACATTATGAAAATACTGAATAATAAACGGTATGCATATGCAAGTACGACAATAGCAGCAATATTTGTTTTAAATTAAAACGAATGAGCAAGCAAGCCGACTAGCGAGTGGCGAAACGAGTAAGGATTTAACAAACAGTGATAAACACATATACGAATCCGTAATTCACACAGAGTAAAATTGGGTTGCAAGCGCTAGCGTAGCATTTGCACCGTGTGGCATCGAAGAAGCATTAATTGGCCTGGCACTACAATCGTTACACTTTTACAGTTACTTGTGTAATTTGAAAAGCTATAACTGCTGAATAAAACGAGCCATTTAGATATGATATACACCACTATGCTCAGTGTATTAATAGCTTTCAAATAAGGTATGATTTTTAACTTTTTGCATGCGTCCATAAACCGTAATATAACCCAAATTTTATTAGAATATTATTGTTGGACCTTGCTGAAGAAATGTCCTGAAAATGTCAAGAATTTGAGTTCATTTACACAAAGAAAAGGTTATTAGCTTTAAAAAAAAATTCCATTGCACTGGATAAGACCGAAGATGTAAGCCACACACAGAGGCGGCGTAAGGCGTGGGCGACGTGGGCCACAGCCCACGGCCTCGCGGTTTGAGGGGCCTCGCGCCACGGA
>WYDF02035090.1:0-12663 GCA_009867245.2 Adranes taylori | reverse complement strand
GATCTCCTACTGTAGTTAACATTTCGGCCACGATGTTATCTTCTCCTGGGGACTTGTTCAGTCTAAGTTTCCTGATCGAGGCGCAAACTTCCTCTCTTAAGATTGCGGGTTCCTTTTCCGTGAATTCTATTGTTGGCGGTCGATTATTTTGGTCGCTATTGTCTGTCATGAGTTGTAATATATTTTCCACCGCACTTTAATCTGAAATTTGTCCATTAGTAGTTGGCCATCTTCGGATTTTACATCTGTGTATTTTGGTGTAAATTTTGGGCTTAATTTTCCTCAATATGTCCTGCGTTTCATTTGTGTTTGTGTGTTACCCAATTTTATGACAGATGTCGTTCACGTATTTGTTCTTGTCCTTTCTACATTTTTGTTTAATCTATTTGCTCAGTTTGGCATACTTCTTTCTTTCTTCGTTGCTCCGCATACCTTTACTTTTCATTTGCCTCCTCTGTTCCACAGTACCTCATGCTTCCTGCGTTATCCATGCCTTTCTCTGTTTTGTTCATTATATCTTTCTTGTAGTGCTGCCTCAGTCAAAGGT
Organism: Adranes taylori; assembly: GCA_009867245.2. Lineage (NCBI taxonomy): Eukaryota > Metazoa > Arthropoda > Insecta > Coleoptera > Staphylinidae > Adranes > Adranes taylori. The sequence goes on along the minus strand of WYDF02035090.1, from coordinate 12,116 downwards.
GTTTTTACTTTAGTCCAAAGACAAGTAACAGTGTCATTTGAGTTTATACTCGAGTTAATTTTGATGATTTCTTCTGTGGCTTTTAATTTAAAGTGTTCAGAGTTTTTGAGACCCCATTGGTTTTTAAAAGGTTTGCTTGCCTTCGATTCGCTGATTTTGATGCGAAGTTGTGCTGCCAGGAACTGACGGTCACTGTTGCAGTCTTTGCCAGGAAACTTTCGAACGTTTTTAACGGACGACTGCCATCTTGACTTTATTAGGACATAATTGATCTGATTCCAATATTTATCTCCTGGAGAGGTCCATGTATATAGTCTCCTAGGGTGATGTTGGAACCATGGATTAGTAATGAAAAATTCATTCTCTATGCAATATTGTACTAGATGTTCTCCTATGGCGTTTCTGTCGCCCGGTCCAAATCCAAATCCAAAGAGAAGAATAGTAGGAGTTATTATGGATTTTGTTTTTCTTTGTCTTTTTGTTTTTTCTTTTGTTTTTATGTAGTAAGGAGGGTCATGAAGTATAATATGAATAAAAAAAGATTAAGGATTAAAAGAAATAAATAGAAGGAGATTAAATAACAAAAATAAAACTTTTATCTACTCTCTCACACTTAATTTCATTGCTTGCTTTAATTGTTTGTGATATTGTAAGAAAGTTATTTTGTTATTGGATGTAACAAAATAATGACGCACCAAATTAACCTGATGTTGGAACAAAACAAATTTCAACCAAAAAAACTTGAATAATAAACAATATTCAAAAGATAATTGTTTCATTACATATGGCAACAGCGAAATGAATGGTTATATAGAATAGATACGCCATAGAATAGTTCCTGCTAACGAAAGTTTGTTTATTAGTAATTATCAGCAGTAAACACGATTCGCTGAAGATCAAACAACAGAGAAACAATCGAAGATCGCCAAGCCAAGAAGCATAAACAGAACGAATTTATCAAATATGAACGCTACACAAAATTCAAGCAATGTTGCAATATATAAAATATTCAAATTTTTAATTCTAAAAACGATTACAAATTATGATCTGAATCATGTTCCTTATGATTTGTAATATTGTGCCGTTGAAACTTGGAAAAATTGTACATAGTAGCCATCAGTGATGCAACCATATATGTGACGGTTATTTTGGGTGTTGATTTTATGAACAAACGTGACTGACAACAGAGAATCGATTAACTCTTGCCCTACGGGATCTTTCCGTGAAAAAACAGCAAAGTGCAATTCACTTACGAAGTTATAATCCCCAGTTTTCCAATACATTTTAAAATAAAACACAGACTGTGCCATTGATACTTTTCTTCTTTAACTCTACTAGATCCAACATAAATTTAACTAAACTCTGCGAAGTCCTATCAACCACAAATCGTCTTTCTTAGTTAAGGGTGATTAAATAAAAAAAGGCATAAACTTATAAAATGTATTGAGAATGTTTTAGGAAATACGTACAAGCAAATAAAATTATAATTCGTGCATTCAAAATAAATAACGCCCTACCAAAATAATAGAATAAAGTAGTAGTAGTACTAAAAATGGCATTCAATTCTCGTCACATGGATTCCCAAATTAGATATAAAATTATTCTACTCGCAGTTTTCTGTTGATACTACCATACTTTACTAATTCACTTTACTTTGTTTTAATTTACCTCAATAAATAAACTTGTTGCCTAATCAATTTAATTTATTTTATTCAAAAAATTCAACTTAAAAGAATTATTTAAATATTACCGAATTCATAACTTATTTAACGATTAATGGAATAAATTATAATTTTAATTTAATTTAATTCATGATTTTATTTTCAAAACCCTCGCCTTCAAAGGTTCAGTCTTTAACTACTATAATTGCTCTCTGTGTGGGCTGTGTTGCTTGTATTCATTTCTTTGGCTAGCTAGTTTCCTACAAAAATTACGATCGATATCCCTCACTACTTTCTCCGTACCTTTAGTCATTTGCTATAATTTAATAAATTATCACCTAATTACCTATCACCCTACTTTACTAAGTACTCTCGGCCATAATATCTGCACTGATAAGAGCACGCTGTGCGGTCTATTGATTATAATCTGAAATTGGTGATAATTATCACCAATCAGCGACGATCCCCTTTGCTACACATAATATGTATAATTGACGTCACCAGTCTTGTTTTAATTCGACGGAAGAAGTAACGGTGCTCCTCGATTCTCATGATTAAATTCTAATTTAAGTAAGATGTTTTAAATATTAAATTATACTTTATTTCATGAATAGAAGTTTAAATGAAACTTTAAATGAAGTGTTAAATAATATTTGCAATTCTTAAGATTTGGAACTACATAAATCGGGGGGTGATGCGTAGCTTACGTATAGGGCGACCATTCGTCCCGATTTTGCGGGACATATTCCAAATGTAACCACTTTTTTTTTAGATACCATTTCCACTTTTTTTTTAAATAAAAGCACCTTATAACCTACATTTCATACATTAGCTCGGAGGGGGGGGGGCATTTATTTACCCCGCATGGTGGTGGGAGGTTCTAATGTCGGGCCACACATAAACTACATTTAATAGATGAATTCCGAGGGGGGGAGGCATTTTATAAGCCGGGGGGTTTACCCCCGGGCGCTCCCAGTTTTCTTGTGATATCTGCTATAATTATAGCGCCTAGATACGAGATATATTATATGATTATTGAATAATTATTAGACGTGTCACTACAACCCCTAACATTGTTTGTAACTACGACGCAAAAGAATATCCAAAAAAGTTAAACAATTTCTCTCAGGTTAGTATTCTTTGTGTTCCAATCAGAATTAATTGATAATAAAAATGTTTGTTGTAATATCTGCCAAACAACACTGTCAAAAGTTATATTCCATAACGCTTGTTATTGTTTGCAAAGTCACGCCCGAACAGATATCATGTGCGTATTTACCTAGATTACACACTATATATGCGCCAACTTATGAACTGCACTCACTTCCAACCACACGCATGCATGCATAGCCATAATACATATACACATCCTAAGTGAAGAAAATATGCATGCATGTATGCAGTAGTGTAAACTGGCCTGGCATATTTAGTTGGAGGAGAGAAGGCATTCACCTGGTCTACTGGGGTTCTTTGACGTCGGTCGCCAATATAAGTGCGCAAAGAGTCGACGTTCGCGTAGATCGGGTTAGTGTACCGCATTGACCGCGAAGTTCCCATTTCCGAAACGCGTGTAGATCATTGTGTAGTACTTGTTCGATTGATAGGAATAACCAGTGATGTCATGTTCTACAGATTTACGTAAAAATAAAAATACATAACAATTTTTGTTTCATAAGATTACAAAAATAAAAATCCATCTTAGAGAATTAGATTATGAGCAAATAATGCTACTACTTTTTATTCTGAAGTATAACACTTTATTTAAGCAATCGTACGCAATATCAACCAGGAGCGTAACAATCGAATTGCAACAAATGTCTTAAAAAAGCGGCTAGCTCATGATGTATAACCATTTCGCTCATTATTAGAAAGGACCATCAGCACTCCCCTCAATTAGGATCATCAAGATAGCAACATATAAAAGTCCGCGACTCTACTCACTAAGCCCCTACCCGGCTCTTTGCGATAAATGAAAATTCGTCTTATGAATTATTAATTTATGAATACAGCCAACAATAATTAGTTTTAGATGATATTGGAAATTGATGTTTTTAATTATTTAAGCAATTTATATAATAATTAAAAACAACAATTTCCAATATCAACTGAAACAAATGTAATGTTGACTGTCGTGAACTTTCAAATGTTCCATCGGTGATGCTCCTAGTGGAGTGTGTTGATGGTCCCTTGGAATAATGGGTGAAATGGCCATATATCTTGAACTAACCGTTGTTTTAAGACATTTGTTGTAATTGGATTGGTAAGGTTAGTTTCCTGATTGGTAATGCGTACCGATTGCTTTAATTAGAGAATTAATTCTAGGGAGATTAATTCATTAATTAGAATTAGAGGCAAATGGACTTTGATTGCAAAAGTGCATATACCATCTCGTTTGTAGAGATGGGGAAGGGCCTCATAATAATTCATTTCACTAAGATGTTATTTGGTCAACTGCCATTTACGTTCATAGATTTCTGTAATAATGCTTTGTGTATATTATACAGAAAGAGTATAATATACACATTCCAATTAGTTTAAATAAGCAAAGTGGTGATGTACGCAGAGTCATTAGTTTTCATTAACTGATGTAAATAATGCTTCTAAAAGCAAAGGGTATTGATGAATCCTACCACGTATGCCAAAAATGGATCCATCTACTAATCTGTATTTTAAAACTAATTGAGTATTTTATACAGTTAACATGTATTTTTCGAAATGATTAACTTATCTAATTAACTCATAAATTTAGTTCTTATCAACTGATTGCTTCATGTTCTTTTAGTCCTCGGATATTTCTAATATCTCCAGAAACACGTCCATTCCCATACAGCAGGTCTCTATTATGACTGTTTCATAAAAATAAAATTTCCTTTTCATTTAATTTCGTAACTATATTTTTTACTTTATACTTTTTTACCATAACTTAAGTACTTTTTTCTGTTATTCGCTGCTCGTTTCTTTCCTTCTCTATTGTCCGTAACAGTTATAACAAAAGTTACACAATACATAAATAGGAAGAATTTTGACTTCATTTTTAACCACTTATATATAGAACAATGATTATATTGTAACTAAAGTTTCAATCCTTTTGAGCCATCATCAGCCGTACTTACATGTATTTATGGGAAAGATTTAGAATGGGTTCATGAAGTAAAGAAAGGAAATAAAGTTTCATAACTTGATCTAGTTTCTTTTTCAATACGGAATAGTACAAGTCACATCACATAAAATGACATACCTTTGAAAATCATAAAAAAAAATATCCAGTGTTCTTTCGGCTTCTTGAAATATAAATTTTACAAGTAGAAGGGACTCACGGCGTTGATGATATGATGGCTCACTAAAATCCCAGCGAATTCATGATCCAGTTACCTTTTTTGTAAAATGGTGTATTAAATAGTGGATTTTGAGGGCTGTATGAACATACATACAGATAGTCCTTGTCATAGCTCCTTATCTACAAAAGCTGGCCATACTGCTGCCTGTATAGTTTGCCTGTTATTGTAAAACGGTATATGAAATGGTGAACGCTGCGGATAATACTAAACAACGTACAAGCAGTCCTCGCCATAGCTCCATATCTACAAAAACTGAAGACAAAGCAGCTCTGTATATTTGGTTACCTAAATTTTCAGATTACTGTATTTTTATCTATATATCGTGCTGTAAATTCAGCGCTAGACGGCACTGCGGTGCTGTTTTCGGTAATTATAATACAATAGATATGTACATACACGTGGTGGCAGTATTAATAAGAATGTAAATACAGGTGGTGCCCGTTCGTGTTGATAAATAAAATAAATAAACAAATTGTATTTTTTAACGAAAGCTATTAAAAGTAAAGGTGTTGTAACTAGATCTTGCATTAAATAGTACATAAAAAAATTAATTTTTAAATTTGGGCTGCACGAGTCTGCGTGATGGCGTCCCTGTACGCAAAATAATGTACAGGGACGCCCAAACTTTTTTGACATATAAATGTATATATGATGTTCGAATATTCTACGATGTTCGAGTTGGTGTTGAAATAGCCATATAATTTTGGTCAAGGTAATCTGTTTCGTATGAACATACATTACCTTCAAACATTGCTTCCGTCAAAGCTTTACCAGTGAAAGCTATGTTTATGTAAACCAGGGCTACGCCTAGGTGCCACGTAAAATTTGGCGCCACAAGAGAGTCAAATTTAAGAACTATTAGACCTATCGCCCGGATGCTATGCATCCCTTACCCTGTTCGCTACACCATTGAACCCTTTTAGGGTTAAGATATTTATACGACAAGAGTTAAAAAACGCATTATTTATAACAGATTCATAAATTATAATGAACAGTTATAATTGGTAGCATTTTTGGATGATGTTTTTTAAAACAATAATTCAAAATTAACATATAATTAATCGTACATTGATCCAGAATTGTGTGGAAAACGATAAATACGAATAATATTTAATAATTTATTGACACGTTTACATATTTTTTGATATAAACAATTGTAGTCCATAAATCTACAACCAAAACTTTTCTAGGATACGAAAATAAATAATTAATTAAAAATACATTTAAAAAAATACGATAAAAGTATTAGTTATATTGATAATCATCTCAATATATTCAGATAATTAAAAATAATCTATTACTTGCTATCATACAAAATTTACTAATTACAATAAAAAAGTGTCACACGAGTTTTTTGTATTCATCTAAAGTAAATATATTTAATATTGTGTCTTACCAAAATTGTCTCATCGGTACGGTATTCTTTTATATAATCTCTCAATAGTAGGAGACCGCCGACTCTAACCAAGCCACCAGCCATCGAGACCTTAACTCAATTCATTCTGGACGTAATCTGTGACGTCATGCTGTTATTTCTTGGATGGATAATAAATAGCTTTTGTTTGACAAGCTGTCCTTTGAAAATCCAATATGGCGGCCGGCAGGACCTTTCCGATTGTTGATTTTTAACGAGAAATTTGAAATCAGATGAGGCTTCTCTATTTGAATTTTAATAGAAGTAGCTAAATTCAAAACGCTAAATTTGAATTGCTCCAAATCAACAATCAAATATGTTCTATAAGCCGCCATATTGAATTTTGAAATGACAGGTGTCAAACATATAAACTATTTATAATAGACCACAGAAACGTTGTGATAACGTCTCGTTGACTTCTCCCAAATGAAACAAAGAATTTTGTATAGAAAGCGAGATTTTTCTTCTGATTCATTTTACTGCACTATAATTTCACGATCAATTATATGCTTATTTATTAATATTTATTAATTTATTAATATATGCATTATTAATAATGCTTATTTAATTAATAATGATCTACTCTGACAATCTGTTATTGTACTAACTTGATACCCAAAAACTGTTACCAAGATTCGCTACTTGTTTGTTCATAATAAATTAGATATACGATAGGTCAGATAGGTCTTATCTGTGCTGGAACTGCTCACCAAAGCCAGCAAATGCAAGGAAGCATCATCATGTGTTATATGCAAAAAAAGGGCTGGACTTCAACCACAAGTCCCACAGTACCAGTTGTACCTGAGCAAGAATGCTACATTCGACAGCACAGAAATGCACACCCAGAGATATGATGCAACTGGAGAATCAAACAACTCACAAAATGATATCGTCAATACTAGACAAAGCAACATAAGATTTCTAGAAATAAATCTCAATAGAAGCAATCTTGCTCAGCAGCTTATGATACTGAAAGATTACAATAGCAATTATTAGCGAACAAAACAGGAAAACTGCTAACAGCAGATTGGTCATCGATAAAGAGCTCGCTATCGAAAAGTTTGGACACTCTTGCAAATGATATGTGTCCGCAAAAATCAAAGGGATAACAGTCGTTGTTAGTTGTTATTTCTCTCCAAATCAAGTATTTGAAGAATTCTCAGCCGAAATCAATGATCTAGCTACTATTCGAGAAAAAATACCCATCGAGGGCTTTTTTAATGGAAAGTCGTCGACCAGCCGGGGCTCTAAGGAACAAACAACCGCGGGCGAGAAATTAATAGCGCGATTCGATTTAGTAGTTTGCCATGAAGGGAATGAGCCGACATTTCAAAGGAACCAGCAGAACTCGATCATAGATCTAACGTTGGCGCACAGTGCGTTGGCCAGACAAATAACGAGTTGGCGCGTCTCTGACGACGAACCAGGTAGTGACCACCGATACATACTTTTTGAGTTAATCGCTGCTAACATCGACAAACCAACATTCACCGACAGGCTGTTCGCTGCGCCGACGTTTTCAGAGAAAGTTAAAAGGAGAAGGTAGAGCGGCTTGCCATAAAGGAAGGGCAGTCGTAAGGGCTGCAAAAGAGACCCTACGCAAAGGGTTAAGCAGAGTTAGAAGAGGCATTGAGGCAACTTGCTTCAGGAACTAAATGATAACCGATTTGGCTATGTGTACCAAGATTAACTGTTCCACCCAGTAACACGGAAGTTATTGTAGATACTCTATTTCCAGCACGCCCGCCCAGAGACCGATTGAGCTACAAACTCCTGGAAATAACATTAAACTATTCATGTTAAACGTTAAACTATTCACTATAGAAAAGTTGGAGACGGCAACATTCAGACTGAAACCGGGAAAATCACCGGGCCCAGATTGCATCTCCTACTAAATAGTGAAAATTCTAGCTGAAGTAAGCCCAGACACACTTTTGAGGATATTTAATATATTTATAATAAAAGAAGAGTTTCCAAGGCTCTGGAAAGAAGCTACACTGGTTCTTATACGAAAACCAAAGACAGGTCATGGTTATCGCAGTTACCATTCAATCTGTTTGCTCAACATGATGGCTAAAGTATTTATAAGAGCCTGGTGGTTGACAGAATAGAGAATTGGCCAAAAGATAACGGTGGTCTAGCGCCTAACCACCATTATACGGTTTTCAGAAAGTGAAATCTACCATCGATGCACTACAGGAGATAGCAAGAACAATAGAAGCAGCGCCTAATGGAACAACAAGTAGGCGGGAATTATGCGCAATGATATCTCTAGATGTATGAAATGTGTTTAATTCGGCCAGATGGCAAGAAATAATAGTGATACTTCAGCAACGCGAAGTTCTTTCTTACGTAATGAACCTACTAGATGGTTATTTCAGCCAGAGAGTACTAAGATATGCAACAGTAGAAGGAAGTAGGGAGAAAGTGCTATATTCCGGAGTACCATAGGGAACCATTTTAGGTCCCTATGGAATTTATTGTATGATTTACTCTTCAGACAAAATCTTCCTAAAGGGGTTAAATTGATTGGATTCGCCGATGACGTCGTCCTGCTTGCAATAGGTAGAGATACAGAATGGACAGAGACACGTCAGCTATTAACAGTTATTAAATTGGCTTAAGAAAAATGATCTAGAAGTAGCTCCTAAGAAAACAGTTGCCATTACGTTCTGTGGAAAAAGGAAAATGCAACATCCTCTCCTTTTCATCGCTGGAAAGGAAATCAAGGTGGCTACTCAAATTAAGTACTTAGGATTCATCTTCGACAAAAACTTTTCCTTAACAGAACATATACGAACCCGTCGAGACAAGTTGTTTATTTTCAATCTATGCAATTCTAATTTAAGTCTACAAGCGTTTTTTTGCCGCGAAACTAATTCACCATTACTGAGCTGTGAAACCCAAAAACATTCAAAAGTTTCAAAGAAATTACGTGATTGATGTTGTTCTTTGTTCTGACGTAAATTATATAAGTATCTTCTTATTTCGCTTTCTCCTAACGCCCTCGCGGATGTCGGGTTCTTCCCATATGAAGTCGGGTCCATTGCCAATCATCCTAATTCCTTTGCAAGCTTTCCCCTCCTCCGTGCAAGGTTGAACACATAGTTGTTCTAGTCCAACTGTCGTCCCTTTCCTCTCCCTCCATCAGGTTGGACTTCAAATACTTGTTTGCGCTTCCTTTCCTCTTCCTCTTCCGTACTTATTACATGTCCTAATCATCCAAGTTCTTTCGTTTCAATTATCAATTAAACCAATCAGTGGTTGAGACACTCTTCCCTTATATTCATGTTTCTGACCATATCTCTTCTTGTGGTTCCAACCATTTACGTAGGAACCTCATTTCCGTGGCAGACAGTATACTCTAAATTTTTTTATCATATCCAGCTTTCAGATCCGTACGTCAGCGTTGGGAGATATACTGAGTTGTATATACTCATTTTTGTGTTCTTGCTAAGTTCTCTCTTTCCTATTAGTATTATTGATATTGTAGTATAATTGATATTTCAGAATCCACTTTCCCTTCTGCTGTTATGATGCTGCCCAAATAATCAATCCGCTGAACCTGTTTTAAGATCGCATTCTGCCACTCGATGTTAAGTTTTTTTGTTAATTTGTGGTGAGATGCAAAACTTTGCTTTTACTAGCATTGATTTCCATCCTTCTGTCCTAGAATGCTTATCCCCATTCCGTTACTGCACTCTGTAGTTTCAGATGATACCTGTGTTTCGCCAGAAAAACGGTATCATCTGCGTATATTAGTGCCTGTATCCATACTGGTTTCATCTTGAAATTTCCTACTTTAACTCGTTCGCTTCTTACATTGTCCGATCCATGAATATTATAATGAGTAGAGGATTAAGCCTGTCATCCTGTTTTAGCCCTCTTTTCATCGTGAATTACTTTGACGTTTGACCATTTATCCTCACTATGCCTGTAACTCTCCTGAACAGACTTTTAATTACCCTGATCAATTTATCAATTTGTAGAGGGGATGGGGGGGGGGGTGCGCCTTCTGTAAAGCCATCCATAGCTGTTCCCTTGGTACTCTCTCAAAGGCCCACTTACGACCGATGAATGCTGCATTAAGTTCTCTTTTACTATTTAGGATCTTTTCTGCTGTGTTTAGCAAACAGCCGAACAGGAAATCAAGTGTTTGCCGATTAGGTCTAATTGCAGCCTGCTCTTCCTCCAATTCCTGTTCCACAGTCTGTTCTCTATTATAGATGAGTATAGCTTCTGAAGAACTGATGCTAAGCATATGGCTCTTTAATTATGGCAAATGTACTTCGGCAAAAAATCATTTTGATGTCATTTTATTATCTTAATAGCTTGCTTTTTATTGTTTCAAAAATCCTGAAAGAAATAGCGTACTGCATTAGATTATTGGAAGCAATCTGTTAACAATGAAGGATTCATTGAAGATGACAGCATGGAAAGTCTGAACTGGGTTGGATCTGAGAAAAGAAAATATTTGGAGATACACAGGAGGGGGAGGAAGAACGTATGTTGGATGAAATGATGATGGTTCAGTTGGAACTATTAAAAGAAGCAATTGAAAAGAATTGAAGGAAATAAAGACTAAGATTAAGGGGTAGAAGAAGATTAAAATAGAGATAAGATAGAGATAAGGAATGAAAACGAGAGTATGAGGAACTTGAGGGAAGGGTAAAAGAATTGAAAAATATGGAACATGAGAAGTAGAAAAAGGGAAGGAAGTTAAATGTTCTGAGCGAGGAAGTAGCAGGAACTGAAGGAGAAAGAATAGAAGTATTAAGAAGGCTGCACCGTAACATAGGTGGAAAAGAATTGGATTGAATTGCAAAGAATTGGAAAATAATAGTAAATGGAGGTCCGTAATATTTAAATTAGAAACATGGGAGACAGAGATGGAGATTGTGCATCGAAAAAAGTTAGAAAAGTTACTAATTATTGCGTAAACACTAACAGAGTCTGCGGGTTAAATATCATTTGAACTATAATAAAAAATTGCAAATAATAAAAATAGTTTTAAGTATTTTTAGCCGGTTCTCTCTATAACTCATCTTACAATTGTTTCTTTAAACACTATATAGAAGTGCTCCGCGAATTCTTTTAATGGAATTGTTTAAGAAACTCTGTAAAGTAGTGGCGTCGCGACGATGTTGACCACTTGTTATACACACTCGCATACAACAATGTTCATACACGTCATGGATGTTATTCTTGGCGTGTGCGTCTTATTATTACGCAAATCCCTTCCATTCCGTTCTTGCTATTTGCCATATGCGGGCGATTCAAGTGCCAGTAACCTCTTATAATCAGGTCACTCACCTGCAGTACATTACTATATGCATTTTAGTGCTTATTCATACGTTGCTGTGACATCACTTTTGATCGCTTTATAACAAGCAATTTTCATTACTAACTTATATAAAATAAGTTACACATCTCAATTTCTGATTAAGTATCATACAAATATATTTTGAATTTAGAGCAAATATTTCTGTAATAAATATTCCTATAATTAATATCATATAATTAATAACTCTGTAATCAATAATATTTCTGTAATTACAAACAAAGCGGAATTTACAAATTAACATGTAACACATGTAAAGCAATAATAAGCAATAAAGCAAAACGTCCAGATATTTACCATTCCCATTTTGCAAACCATCTACTAAATAACAGTCATAATAATGAACCAATAGAAAAAACAAT
>WYDF02035079.1:0-12664 GCA_009867245.2 Adranes taylori | reverse complement strand
AGAACTGTGCGCGTCTTAGAGCTGTTCGTGCTGTAGGTCGCGCCGTAGGCGCGGCCGTAGAGCTGTAAGCGCCGTAGAGGCAAAACAACGTTTGTCGGGGCCGCTAGTATATACATATATATTATATTAGGGGATTGCCCATTGCATTAATGATTTATTAAGGAATTGCTTATCGTAAATGTTAATTAATTTAATTAATGAAAATCCGATATCACATAGGAAATCTAAAACTGTTACACGAAGATAAGAGAGGGACTAAATTAACAATATTAGAAGCCCTTGAAAGAGAAAAAAAATTAACCTAAATACAACGCATAAACGATCAAATTCACATATAAACAACACCATTTATTAAAAACCCTTAATATGGATCAATCAACGTTAATAAAGAAAGAATTCTTATGTTCAACTTTATCTTTTTGAGTATATGCGATCATGATTTAAAGCCAAAAATTCTCTGGAGTTGTGCGATACAAAGTTTAGATATGTATATATTAGAACATAATTCAACATAGTATTTATTGAACATATAAAACTGAATAACACACAGCAATTGAAAGTTAGTTAGGTTATCATCTAGTTCCTCTATATTTATTGTCTACTTGTTATTTCTTCATCTCACAATGTAGTGCATTTTTGATTTGGTAGAGTCAGTTTCAGAATTTACTAATGGTTGTATCTTGCGTATTTTATTTCTTGTACGTTCCTTCTTTCTTTTGTGAATTAATGACATATATGTGTCTATCCCTTAGCAGTTACTACTTGTGCTCCTCTTGCAAATTTTCTTCCTAGTTCTTTGAAATCAGTACATCTATTTGTCTTCAGAGTCTGAATATCTGTAGAAGTTCTGGGTGTTTGTTGAAAAGCTTTCTTATCGATCGGCTTATATAATTCTTCAGGTTTTTTGCTTCCCTGATTTTGTATTATATCTTCTACCGGATCATTTTTTGAGGATGGCTAATGCTCTAGAGGACGGCGATTATATTTTCTATCGGAAATCACTAATGGATAGATTCCACCTTTTCGGAACTATCATGCAAATCATGCCAGATTGTCATTCAAAAATATTTTGGTCCCACTCATCTTTAAACCATTGGAAGACCGAGAGTGCTAGTGGCTATAGTACATGGGATGTGTGTGGTGGAAGTTTCAAAACACATGTCATGTTCTATTACAAGATCCGTAAATCTATCTGCAACATGTGTAGTATGACCATTATAAATAACTAATACCGGGCGTACCGGACCTCAGGCAGGAAACACAGTATATTTAGTTTAATCAAGGAGTATTGTTGTTAGAATTTTCGGTTGTTATTCGCGTGCAAAATTATTTTTTAGCACCAACAGTTATGTTTGGTTGGTTTAGAGCAAACATAGATTCATCCATGTTCATAATTCGTCGTGGTTTATTAAACAAATATACTTGAGCTAATACGATATATGATGAAGACCTCATTTATAATGATTAAATCCGTCTATTATTTACGGCTAAATTCAAGTATTGAGCTCTTTTAACAGATAAGCTATATCTTTTTTTAAATTGAAAAACCAACTACCAAAAGTTCCATTTATTTTGCGATCGATAAACTGTGACCACATTTACCCAAATTTTGCTCTTGCCAGTGCCGGATTCGCCACGTAGTAAGAGTTAGCGAATGCTACGGGCCCCTTGCCTTGGGGCCTCACGCCTATGTGCCACAAAATTGATCAATATAAGATAGGTATGGTACACTACCCATCGTATAATAGACATAGTAATTATTCTAAAATAGAGCGCTATCCACACCATATTCATTATATATTACAGTCAAGAATGTACAACTTTGAATGCGATAAGTGACATTCCTGGAATCAAAGTTGCAGAATACACTGCGGCAGACGAACCCCTCCACTACTTTGTTGTGAGAAATGGTGGGGACTCAGTTAGGGAACGAAATAGTTAGAGAGACTCCACTGTATGTTGCAAGTTGAGAATATTACAATACTTAGAGCGGAATCCCCAAATATTATTTTTGAGCTGTGCGTATAACCTGATCATTTGGAATCGTTTTCTATTAATTATCAATGAGAAAGAAATTAATGGATATTTAATTTTATATGTCTAATATTACAGGTCCGTCGTTCCTTTCATATTATATTTATTTTATTTTTCTTTTGATACGAAGCATTGAGTAATTTGATACGAGTAATTGTTTTTGTTTGCGGATAATTTTTTTACATTGTATTGAAGTTTTACATTTTTTCTGTGTTACTGTTTCTTTTCTTTGCCACTCGCTGCGGACTAATACAATATTAATACATAATACTGTGACATTCCACCTGGGGTAGTGACCGAGGGTTTAACTCAAAGGTAGGAGAGCATTTAAGCTTATGGTTGTACTCGGGAAAATAAATTAAAGATTGACTTTAATTTAATTAGAGTTAATTAATGATTTAGTTGGTTTGACAAAACATTATTTTAATTATGTATTTAAAGGGTAAAATGTACAGCAACAATTTATTGAAAGATAACTCACTCTATTAATAGTTTTTTAACAACCCTTTAACTTAATAAATAGTAATTAAACTAGACAAATTTAAAGTTAATGAACAACAAAATAAGAGTCTATTTTACTCTGTTGAAATTAGATCTTTCGATCAGCCTTTGCACCATTATTTTAAAATAATAATTATATAAAAGGATCTTAGATTTTTATATCGCCCGACTTACTTCATCTCACTGAATTTACTAGAGCATTATATAAAATCATACAATAATTAATGCGAAATATCTCAAGAAGCTTTTAATTTCCATGACTATCCCTTATATCACTTTGTTCAGGAATGTGCCCTCGCCAAAGCCCCAACTGTTATTTGACATGACTAACAAACGAATCCATGCCAGTTTCCATTTTAGTTAGCGCGTGTCAATAATGATATGAACTTCTTACCTACATCTAATTCAGGTGTTTAAAATATTAAATAGAAATAGGGTTGCCAGTTGATTACGCTGCATGTACAATTAATTCAAATCTTTTAATTCTGTACGCATGTATAAGGTAGTCATCTAATCGATTTAGATTTATATGATAATTTAACACTTATACCTTCGTTATTTGTAAATACTACTGTGTTTCAACGTGTAGTCAGAATGCTGTACAGAAGCATCCATTTTCTTCGATTTTGCTAAAATCCGATTTTCTTTTATTTCTGCTACAATCTATCGATGTGGCCTTTTAGCGAAAGCATTAAAAGATATTAGTTCAAAGATGATCGAACACTAGGTGGTCTGTCCGTCTGATTTTGCCCAAATTTTGGATGACATATCCAATAACATGGATCAAAAGTAGAGTATGTAATTGGCAAGACCTGCTAGGCTGTGAAAAATATCAGCAATCTATTTTAAGGAAAGGCAAGCAAAATTCAATGTACGACCATTTCAGCGGCTCTACTACACTCGATGAAGTTGTAGAAAATTAAATACCTGAAAAACATTTTGAAATTCGGGTGTTTATTGTCGTAATTCATAATGTACTGTCTGCATTAACTGAACATATATGAACCCTGCATTTGGAATATTTTGGCAATTAAAATCTTTAACGGCAGAAGAGATCTTGAAAAGAACTCCATTTATCGTCAGTGGAAGACAGTCTGGGCAACGAATTAGTGTAATTCATGAAGCTTCTCAAAACAGATGTGGCTGCCACTATTGACAGCAAAAAGCAAGAGACAAAGAAAACAATAGTGCAAGAACGTCTGAATTACCTCACTTTAATGAACACAGAAAATGATTATCTTGAAAATATTGATTTGACTAGTGATACCTTTAAATTTTCCTACATTAAATGACGAAAGGTTTTTTTTTTGTAAATGTGCTGTTGTATTTTATATATATAACTTTAATACCTAAAACAAATCAAGGGCCTCTTGTTCACATTTGCTACAGACCTCCGCGCTATCTTAATTCGGCACTGGCTCTTGCCCCACTTGACTTCTCCCCTATTACTCTAAAGATTGAATAGTTATATACCTAAGTTTACACCGTGTTAAAATTCATACAATACTAAATAAAACCATTTGAGCTTGAAAATTATGGCATAAACGTCGAACATTCTTTTGCGTTGTCTAGATACAGTATATAAAATTTATATATCTTTAATTTTATACACTTTATTTTTTGTGTGAATGATATAATTTTTAATATGTGGTACAGGTCTCTGCTTGGTCATCTACATAACATCTTTCTGCACCTCACGGGTCTCCATTCAATTCAGTATAATAACAGAAGTTTGAAGAGCCACCTATCAGCGCACTTGACTTCTCCCCTATTATTCTAAAGATTGAATAGTTACATATCTAAGTTTACACCGTCTTAAAATTTATACAGAACTAAATAAAACCATTTGAGCTTGAAAATTATGGCATAAACGCCGAACATTCTTTTGCGTTATCTAGATACAGTATATAAAATTTATATATCTTTAATTTTATACACTTGATTTTGAGTGTCAATGATATAATTTTTAATATGCGGTACAGGTCTCTGCGTGGTCATCTACATGACATCTTTCTGCACCTCACTAGTCTCCATTCATTTCAGTATAATAACAGAAGTTTGAAGAGCCACCTAGCAGCGCACCAGCGGAAACAACAGCAGTGTACCATGTATACATGCTACTACTCACACATGCATAATAAATAATAAACAGTAACCCGTCATACAGCCGTGAAACCCATGAACGCACATGAATCCCGCATGCATGCGTACTCACACACTTCACTTGATACCGAGCTATAAACTCATTATGCTGCATATAAGCAGTTCATTAGTGTGAATAGATATGCCTCAAAATTATATCCTTCCTATACCTAGCAAACACAGAGTTTATACGTTCGTTCATAGCAGCAGAGAAAAATATGTTTGTTTAGTACATTACCTTTCAAGAGAAAATTCTGTTTATCAAGAGTAATTTTGTTTATCTTTCAAGAGAAAATACATTTTAATTGCCAGGGATAATAATAAGAATATCTATTTACATATTTAAATCATTTTGAAACATGAATCAAATAAACATAATAATTCTTATTCATTTATCACTTATATTAAAAACCTAACACAATGTATGGTCAAGGACAGGAATTCTCTTAACAGTAAATGCGTTTGTATGTAATAAAATAGTCAGGCTCGTGCATACGGTTATTTTATAAAGCAATAAACGTAGTTGGAAAACTATGCATAAACATTCATTTAAGCATAAACTTAAGTCAATCCATTTTGATCAATTAAACAAAACCATTCAATTTACATGGCCGTTCTTCCCAATGATGAATATATTGATTACCGGAAAATTAATAAAGATTAAAAATTATCATTGGAAAATTGTTTTACCCATTCGAATGAAAACTTGAAGAGGAAAGTTTTCACAATATAGCTAGAACAGTAAAATATTTTAACAACAAAATTATTAGAAAACCAGAGAAATTTGGACGTCAGATTTGAGAACACTATATGTAATCATAAACTTTTAATAGATTCGTTTCAGGAGTTTAACGTAGTATTTTAGTTTACGATATTGCTGAAACGTAGTAACTACTGTACATAATATTCTTAGCTTACATAAAAAGTTTATGAAAACATAGTAAAATACATTTTAATGCCTTTTATCTGTCATTGGTTTGACATTTTGCCACAAAACACAAAGTTCAAGCAGAACTTTAATAATTCATTGACTTGTGTGCTGACAATTGAGGGGAATTCGGAACGTGACGAACCTTTCATTCTACACAGATACCCAGATAAAATACCGTTCTCCGGTATTTTAAACCCGGTATCGTCTAAAAATCTATTAACTAGAAATATTAAAGATACTTCCTTGTTTTAAAAAAATCCGTATTTAATACTGGTTTTGGCTTATGGCCTACTTCAGATACAGCTATAATGAAAATAATTTGTATTTAATTATATTTCTGAACTAATTTTTTGTAAATAATTATACAGGTCGTAAATAAAGATTTTTTAAATAGCAACGAAGTATCATAAATGTTTCTAACAAATAACTTGTTGCGGATTATAGAACCCCTCAAGTCACAAGCAAAAAAATTTACTGCTTCAAAAGCAGCAAATATAGTATTTTTAAATTAACGTATACGTAATTAAATATTGTTTCATTTGCAAACCTTCACTATTTATTTTAAAATTTAACTAATTTTCAAATTGATCTCGTTCTCTCCGTATGAATCAAAACGACTTACATTCATCAACGCTCAACTCCACAACGCAAAACAATAATTACTGTTCTTGCAATAGTTTGATCATTTATGTATGTCATTCTGCCATAAGACTTTACGACTTAAGGCTATAAGACTTTATAGGTATTTATATACAATCGAAATCATTATTGCTTTGCATCTGACGTGATACGCAGGTCGGTATGACATGACAAATCGATATGGTATGCCAGTGGTCAATTCGGTTAATTTCATCTGATAAACGTGTATAAGTCGTTGGTTGTTCATGTATATTTTTACGTTGTTCATGCCTGTAATTAACAACGAGCCATACTGCTGCATATTTTTGGCTGAGTGTGCCTACGACTGCTGCGTACATTGTGTTCGATCTTATAAAATATTCTCTTCCTGTTTCTATCAAGGTAAAAACTCGGGGACACTCTGTAAAATTCGGGAATCCGGCAACGCTGCTTATTTTGATGATTGACGCATGCACACTAGTACAGTGCAGCATATCAAGATGGCGATGTTTTTGTCTGATTATTAAAATATCATTCCGTGTGTACACAGTGGCGTATTAAATTTTGCGAGTCATAGTGGAAATGGAGTTAATACCTGATTTGTACGCGCAATGATTTTTTACGATTTTTGTTGTGGCAGTGCGTGAAACGTTTAATAACTGAATTTTGTGATGAAGTGCCATCAAAGACAACGGTATATCACTGGTTTAAAGAATTTAAATTCGGTGGTACTTCACTTCAGTATAAACCAAGGGAAGGTCGTCCTGTAACAGCTTCCCTGTTGTTGCGTCCCTGTGGTCGTCCTGTTGTTGCGCCAAATATTGATGCTGTACGTCGAATGGTTGAAGAGGATCGTCATTTAACATATGATGCGATTCAGGCATCCTTGCACATTTCTGGGATCTCGATACATTCGAAAACTTTGTTTCGAATGTATCCCGCTATAAGATGAAGACACATTTAGGAATTACATTCAATCTTTTAAGGACGTTCAATTACGAACTCCGATATAAAACAATTCCTGCTAATTTTAGAAAACGCGCCAATCTAATATCTGCTCTAAAAGGATGATTCTGGGGGTGTAACCCCAAAACACTCCAACAAACTTATAATACCTACATTGAACTTATTATTGATTACAGATCAATTCTTTATACTAATGCAACTAATAAACAAGTTCACAGTCTAGTCACATGTGAACGAAGAATATTACGGAAAGTAAACCATTTGCATTATTATCGAATTCTTTGTAACATTCTGTACTAGAAATTATCGGAAACACCCGTTTCCGATGCTAAAACATCTTCAATCCAAATGGCCCCACAGGCGCAGCGTCTGAAACAACTTAAAAGCCTAGCAGACAATTTGGTCCCATTGGGGTACATAAAACCGCGCGGAAATAAAACCTGAAGAGAACGGCGAATCCTGAAGCCTCCTCAATAAATTCATCAAACTCCTATCAGAACCAAACCCAAAAAGGGAGTGGAGTAAAAATCCCACACTGTTGTATGCACCGGGTATCCTTCGTTTTTTGAAGATTTCTCCATTTCCACAGAAAACAAAAAAATGTTCACCAGTTTTAGTATAAACTACGCGAAGAAAAGCTTCAATCAGGGCAACATAGAATAAATTTAATAGTTGATTGGCATAAAAATGCACGGTTATCGTTAAAATAGTAAACATTAGTTTTCAGAAACATTAAAATAGGCGACCTTGATCAGTTTTATGGTCTGAGATACTCGAGTCCAGTATGTGATCGGTTTGAGCTCCTTTAGAAGTTAGCATTTATACTCACCGTCGGTTAGCATTTTTTTGTTTGCAACAATCTCCATTTAAGATCATATCAGCATTGCGGTTACTTATTTCATAATGTAGAAAATTATTGCTGAATGCTTCGAGGAATGCTTAGGGTTCCAGATCAGTCACCATTGCGATTACTTATTTGAGAGAATGTATTGAAATATTAGCGAATCCTTAAGGGTTGTTTCTTAAACACTTTTTGATCATCTTTCGCGTATCTTTGAAAATTTTCGTATATCAAATTTCAGATTTTCGTTCATAAAAATGTGAACAAATATTTTGAGATTATGTTATTATTGATTTAAAGTTTTTACCCCTGGAAAATTCTGGAGCTCTCAAAAAGTTAGTGTCCCCTCTGCGATGGGTGAACATTTATACCCAGTGTTCTTTCTGAACAGTATGTCTCGTCCTGTCGTCGGCATCAGGTGATCGATTTGAGGATAAAGGTTGGTATTCACTGGTATTTTAATTTAAAATACAATTAATTCCTTTTTCGAAATAAAACCAGATAATTAAAAACTGAGTTCACTGCTCATCTGATTTTTATCAATTACAATGCAAATCCAGCACCTATTTAAACAGTGTCTACATTAAAAATATTATTACATAACCACTTTCGCCACTCTGTGTTTTTTTATGAATCATTCGCACATTAAACTTTTATTGTTTTAAACTGATGCTATTGATAATCTTGAATTAGAACATTTTCATCATTAATTGTTTGATCTGAATTGATGTATCATATTTTGACTTGATCAGAAAATGTAACTTCCTCCATATTGTGTTTCTAATCGATGGACTAGGCAATTTATACTGCATTTTCCAATTGTAATTTTCGGATTGATCGTTGATACATATAAGTGCACTTTATATCTCTTAATAGTATTTTGAAATCGGCTACAGTGGACTTGGTCTTCCAAAGTCATAAGTATCATATGATGAGTGTGTGATTGACTATTTTATCAGTCATCGGATATTTCTAATCTGCGAACGTATATTTATTTACGTATCATTCAGGCAATGTGATCAAATTAGGCAAAATTGTTCATAAAATAGGGTTCATAAAATTGCCCAAAATTCTGCCTCAAAGTTCTTTAATTCAACTGCAGCTTTTACTAAAAGAAAAAACACAACGGATACATATATAAATGAAATTTCTATTCTTACTCGTAGTTACTGCAACGTTTTAGTATCATACCGATACTTGGAAAACTTGTTGCAGGGAGTAACCACTAGAGTTTACACCCAGACTTTAAGCGATTATTTTAGACTTACTGGCGAGTACTTCAACTGATATTATCGGTTTATTAAAGCTAATCAGTCCATTTATATACTATGTTTAAGGTTATTACATTAACTCATTTAGTTAATGAATTGATATATGATTTGACGTGTACGATTTGCACACGAAGTTGCAATATACGTATATGTTTATAAAGATAGATTAGTACGCCTAGCGAGCATTGCTTCAAATTGGTTTTAAATAATATTTCAATCTAGTAACAATGATCGTACACATAGTTATGATCGCTTTGTTTTTATCGAATATTCTG
Source organism: Adranes taylori (assembly GCA_009867245.2). Classification (NCBI taxonomy): domain Eukaryota; kingdom Metazoa; phylum Arthropoda; class Insecta; order Coleoptera; family Staphylinidae; genus Adranes; species Adranes taylori. The sequence goes on along the minus strand of WYDF02035079.1, from coordinate 3,085 downwards.
TTAATGAATATTCTGAATCATGTGATTTCTTCACTTATTATTTGATTCTTTTAGACTCTTAGGATGGCTACTTTATTATTTGGGAATACAAGTAACAGGTATATAAGTATTACATTTAACATTTAACTTTTTAGAATGTTAATTTCATTGACAGTTGTCTTGTAAAATATCGAGGGGTATAAGAACTGTAGCCCGTATTCTCGAGGTATTCCATTAATAGACATTAACGTTGTTTCGTAAAATATCTGGGAGCATAAAGACCACGGCCGGTATCTTCCAGATATTCCACTTATTCATTAATGCTTTTTAAATATTATCAAATGTATGTAAATATTTTCCACTGTTCAAGCTTGAACAATAGGGAATTAGAGATATATAAATAAAGTAAAAGGTACTTGCGCAGATTTTTAGCTGAGCTACCCCAATACATATATCCATATTACTTGGTTGACTAAATTGATGGGATGTCTTTATGACCCCACGCCAAAGTTATAACGCCATCTGCACAAATAAATTTTTGTAAGCATATGGAGCACTAATTTACTTAGTATCTGAGTAAAAATGGTATGCGTATATAAATTTTAAGATAGATTTAGAACAATGTACAAGCATAACTTGTTTTACGGCCTAGATACGTTCTGGATAAGTTGGCCTTAAAGCAAAAAACCACATAACGACTCATAGATTTTGGTGATAAAGAATTTAATTTTTTCAAATTTGAATGTTAAATTTAAAGTAATATAAATGAAATAAAAGATGTATGTACATACATATGTTCATACCATCACTGTCGTCATCACTTTCCATTGTTGTGGATTGACCGAAATTAAGATATTGGTCCAACGCTGCCTGATTCGTCTTCTTTTCCAACTCTATTTGCAATGTTTTGTAACATTTGATGGCGGAATTAACTCCTCCTTCAATTTTAGAACAGCGTTTCGTGTCGGGATTATTTTGCAAACAGGTGTACATTCTTTGCTCGAAATAAGATAACGCTTCCGACAAGTTCTTTGCTATTAGCTTTTAGCTTAAAGCCAGCTCAGGCTCTGACTATCGCTCCTCAGCAAGTGCTAGTACTGTTTCTAACTGGCCAGTTCTTCGTTTGAAAGAGGTTCTTTATCAGCAGCATCTAGAAGATCCTTCAAATCACCTTCTTCCAAATCTTTAAAACCAATATCCTTTGCCAAGTTTGATATGTTTAGTCGAATTTCACAAAGGGAATTAATTTCAGTCTTATTAGTTTTTATGCATTCTGGCCAAATTTTTTTCGAAACATTATTCATTGATGTTGATTTCAATTCCTTCCACGATTCGCCAATGTAATTAGCTGCAACTTTGATGTTGTATTCTTTCCAAAACTTTTATCAAGGATTCATCATCGGTTTTTTGAATAAGTATACAAAAAGATCTGCGTAAGTAAAAAACCTTGAAATTAGCTGTTGCACTCTAATCTATTAGCTGGATCAAAGCTGTTGTATTTTTGGGAAGATACCCAATTTGCACACGAAATCATATAGTTGAGATAAATTAACCGCGTGCCCTGGAGGATTATTCCAAATGAGTGATTCCTTGTTGCTCAAGTGTTGGCCCTTCAAATTTTTTTTTATACCTGGGCAAAAACAATTTTTGTATCAGCCTTCGAAGAGAACCTTAGCCATTAAACCTTTTTTGTTAGGTCTACAAATTACGGGAATTTGATTCTTGTTCACTCCTTTAAAACACCTTGGATTTTCGAAAAATTTAAAGTGTTGTTAGCTAAAAATCTGCATTTTCGTTCAATAAAGGCATATCTTCTCCACATTGAAAACTTGTTCAGGTCGCTATCCACATCTTTCAGTTATCCCTTTCAAAATACTGGGATATTCTTCAGCTGTGTCTTCATAGACAATAGACTTTTCACCTTTCATTGTCAATGATGCGCAAATTGTGCCGATTTTTAAACTTTTCAAGCAAACATCGGCTTACTGGGAATGTAATCCTTTGCAGATTCATCGGTAGACTGCTTATTTAAATCTTAAATTTTTGTAACTATTTCTTGGACAGTCATTTGACTCATTGTCGTTTTTTGTTGATTATTGTCTTCACTCCAGAGATCTCATCATTTTTCCAACTTTTCCATAATGATCTGCTTTTGTTGAGTTAGTTTGGAGACACTTGAAGGACCAGCAGATAGGGAATAAGTTTTTATTTCTTCTTTTTATCTCAAGTAGTTTGAACGCTAGACTTCGCCAGTCCCAAATTTCGGCATCACAACTTTGAACAATTTTCTGGCCAGCTTCAATACATCGTAAACTTTCTGGTTTCCAGCGTGACAGATTTTCGGTTTATCTTTTTGTCTTTCTCCACATTTGTTGATGTTTTGATGGCAATTTTGTCTAAAAACGTACGATTATAATCATACGTTTTTTCTTAAATTATTATTTATGTACATATAAAATGTATCAAAAATACAGTCTTGTAAAGTATGTATGTCCTTAGTGAGTTTGTTTACATTGTACCAATTAATTCAGACGATGCTTTGCTTCTTCGAATAAAAAATAAATAAAGAAGCAAATAAAGTACGACCGCAAGAGATCGTTACTTCGCACGTATAAAACACAACAATTCGTTGTCCTCAGGTAGAAAAGTACAAGTAATAAAAATTGAAACTGCATTGGGGAAATATTTTTACAAACCAATACATACAGGCAGAAACAAAACCTAACCAAAAACAATCAAAAATATAAACATTGCACAATATAGCGGCAACGCAGGCCAAATTTAGTTAGCTATTGTAAAAACTGGAACTGCAAAGTTGCTGTTGGCCGTACAACGAAACATTGTAAGCCGTATATCAAATCTGTGCGATTATTAAGAAAGGTCATTATAACGAAACGCCGTTTAACCCGTAAGTCACCACGTGGCCTTCTCTAACGTAAGTTACCACCTGGGGTGCAGATAGCACCTCGCTCAAAAACAGTAATATTGTAATCGCAATAGTGAAAAACTACAAAAAAGACATTTTAGATAGAATATTTATTTAATTAAATACAATATTAAATAAAAAAACATAATGCTATTCTTTCAAAATAAAAATTAAAACGAT
>WYDF02035068.1:0-12664 GCA_009867245.2 Adranes taylori | reverse complement strand
AAATCTCATTATTCTAATTTGTGAGAACTTAATATTGATTGCAAAATTGAAAAATGTTACCAACTTACGACGAGATCTCGTTTCGACGTATTGGCCTACTCATCAGACAAGTGCATGTAACAGTTTCAAGCTATTGGTACATTATAAAACAATTGCACTGGAAATCGCAAAGAAAAATTTTTGGTTGGCGTGTTCAACCACAAGACTGCCGTGTTCAGCCTAAAGTCGCTTAAAAGTGTGTATTTTTATCATTGTAACGTTAAAAAACACTTTTGTTAATGCAATTAGTACAAGAAATGATGGCATGTATACATTTTGTATACTTACATATTATATATATATATATATATCAATTAGTCGGAAAAATGGGGATGATTTAATCAACAAGCAGGTCGGTTATGACGTATCAAAATTCTTGAAATAAATTGAGGTTCACTTATTATAAATTGGATTTGGTTTCCTTTGTGCTTTCTTGATATAAGGGTTATTTATGAGATTTTCTCTCTTGTGTTTTATTTGCTTAATATTCACGTAGTTAAAAAATCAAAACTGGTGGCACTATTAGATTGTTCGAATACCTCTAGATCCATCTCACCTCTTGTTCAGTTCAGTAAGGGAATTAAATTTCTACGTTTAACTTGTCAAATTGGTTACTAACTGTCTGATATTTAAAATGTATTATGACGTATTGATTTTTCTTCAATATTTTCTTTCCAATTTTCAATTTATAAATATGTAATGACAATAATTCAGTTATTGTATAACAGGATTAACTTTTGTAAAAGTATTTTGATTTAAGCGAAGCAATAATTTCAATTTCCAAATTATTATAAATTTCTAAAATGTTTCATTAATTTAACCATAAAGGGCATCATCCTCTTCGCTCTATTCTCGGCACCCTCTTCAGGGCATCACTCTATTTCCGTAAACAACGTTCTCCGAAGCGTTATGCGGCGTCAGTCATGGCGTACAGCAATTGCAAGGTGAAAGTGTAAAAATTAAAATTTCTTAAACATCTTAGTAGCTTTTGCTACTAAATTTATTTTTATAAATGTATATAGTAAATTATTACATTATAAAATTCATTTTTTTTTCATAAACGAATATATTAAGACATTAATTTTCTCACAGTGGAATTAAAGAAATATTCCAGATTGCTGAAGGTATTATTTACTTGCTTTAATCAATTTACTGTTATTAACTTAGCTATTTATTCAGTTCTTCTGAAGAAGGGGTAATTGATTAATTGCTCCTTGTAGCTCCCCGTTTGCTCCTCGTGTATTCAATGCTCCTGGTAGCTGAGTAAACCATTCACCGGCTGGAGGCATTCGTTAGGTAAATTATTTGAAACATATGGAGTTTTGGAACACTAGTTTCAATTAATTAAAATCAGACTCCAACCCTGAAACGTACAAAATTAAATATTAATAATTTACAAGTTAACTAATCTGATTTAATATAACAAGTTTTGAATATTTTGAAATTTTTTTATGTTATAAAAATGCTCAAAATATGTTCTAATTTTATTTTTTTATCTCCTTAATACATGATTCTTGTTTTGAATACAATTTTATACAAAAATTTTATTTTGTCTTGGATTATAATTATTACATCAGGACTATAGTTTAAAAAGTGGTATAATTTTCTTAGAAAACAGAAATGTTGCAGAAAAATTAAATTTTTCTGTCATATTTATAAAATGCTTACAAACATATTGTTTTATGGTCAAAACAATTATTTTCTTATAGAAGTATAGATTTAGATTAAATTTTGGACGATATCTGAGTGTAATCTACACAAATACAACTTTGCAGTCATTTTCTTGTAAGTCTATGTCAAATTATCCACAAATATTTATCCCAAAATTGTTTTTTTTATTGTTTTTGTAAAAACTCAAAAGGTATTTCTCGTATTAGAAGAGAGGCCCCATTTTCATGAATTATTTAATGTAGTTTCGAATACCGTTCCATATAAGTTTAAAATATTATACAATTTGGATTATGGTTCCATCAATAATGTAACTCTCGTGTTAACTATAGATTCATCTCGTATGAAAACAATTTGGTAATGATATAAACTTTGCACAATGCTTTATATCTACTGCTAGATCACTAATAGTGTTTGAGAGAATATTACATAGGATTTATCAAAACAAAGGACTACTTCTACATATGAAGGATATTGAGCTGACCAATGCTAATTAGTTTTCAAAGGCATATACAAGCACTTTGATATTGGATTAATTTGGTATCAATTATGAAACCAATATAGGAGTTGTATGTACGAGAAGGCGTTGGAAAATCTTGAGAATTTAGTAACTTCAAGTAGTCTTTAATAATATATGCTGACAATATAGTGAACCACCGTACTGATTATATTATAGTTAAATCTAGATACAAAAACAGTATTCGATCAGCCAAATCTACCAAGGTGTCGACATACCCATCGATCATTATTTATTTGTTACAGATTACAACATTACGATTACAACATTACAACAAATAAACCTCTGGAGACAATAAAGAGGTTAGCTTACCTTCGAAGAAACTAATATGTACTGCATTTAAAGATACTTTGGCACCAACAACTGATATTAAAATATATACAGATGGATATAACGAAAGGATTCAGGAGGAATGGTTATGTTTAACCCCTCCAAGTCCACTTTTGCTGGATATGTTATATTCTCTTATGATTAGAGGAGCATTTTGACCCAATGGGATACAATGATAACAAAATTATAAAAAGAAATATTGTTTATTATTGCGAAATAAAGAACATAATCCTTTAGAACATAAGTAATTCAGAAATGTTTATAAACTAGGTGTGCAAAGGGGTGAAATAATTATTTTACAATGATATATTACATTTTCCACAATATTATGTTGTTTTATTTCTTTGCACATCGTCCACAACGTCTTCTTGTCGGTCCAAACGGCTTCCCACGTCAAGCAATTGTTTGCTTCCTACAGAAGGTCTACCCAAAGAACGTCATCTATGCTTGATCTTTGTTATATTCTTTCCCTATTCATTCAATTCCTCCGTTAATTCTACTAAACAATTAATAAAGGATTTCACCATGGCAATACATCAACTACAAGCGAAATAATTAAGTACAAAGAAATCCATAGAGTTGAAAGACAAATGGTATAACAGTCAGAAGAAATACGCGAGTTACCAGAAGCAATACCAGAACCAAGAGTGATTTAATCGTTACAAAAAATTAAATAACCTACTGGGATCTTACGTAGAGAAAATAATACTCAGCTCCTTGATGAGGACGAATTAGTTTTTACGACAAATAAAGAATTATCGGAGTAGAAATAATATATGTTACCAACATTAAATTATCCATTACCTTCGATCGACCTATAACTTGGAATGTAATTCAGTTTTAATAGAGGCAGTTGCACAAGCTACTGATAGCTTTATAACTCGAACTACGCGAAATGCTAATGGAATTTTCTTAGAAACATGTCTCCCAGGTTTGTTGAACAGGTAGTGACATATGTCTTCTATGATGTTAAAAATTTTCATTTAATGGATCATGTTAAAGGGAATTAATAGGATTATCGAAATCTGTGAACATATGCAGGTGTTATTAATAAATTATTGCTCAACTCATGTGTATCTTTTCTTCTTCTTGGTCGTCATCTGTTAGCGATTATTGGCGAGCCATATGGCGATTTGAATGTTTGAAACTGTAGCACGCAAAGTTTCAGTGTAACTGCAGCCAAACCAGCGTCGTAAATCCTTTAACCACTTTATATTAATGATCTCTTTCCGCTGATTTTAACGTCGATAATTAGCTTTAGAAGGTTCCTCTCGTAATATGACCAATGTATTAAAGGTTTCTTTTCTTGACGGTATTAATAGCTCTCTTTCTTTGTTCATTCTTTCTAGGACCTCAGTATTGGTAATTCTGTCGGTCTAAAGAATTTTGAAAACTGTCCGCTACAAATACATCTTGAATGTTTCAATCCGCTTTTCCATAGTCGTGTTGAGGGTCCATTGAAACTTATCCAGGTTAAATTAAAGAAAGTATTACAATTTCAAAAAATATAATTAACATCAAGATAAAACATGTTTGATCCAATTAGAGTTTGGAAATTATTAGTTAAAGTTTTATTTAAAACAATTTAATTGTTAATTTAATTCTTTCGATCAGTTCCTGCATTACGTTGCATAACTATATACCAATCTATCTTTGAATAATAGATGTAAGTTCCCGAAATATCTCTTTATAGACTAGATAGGAATGTCGTCCTAACCTGGGCCCCATGTACTTGAGTGGAATGCATACCTGACTTAACTGCAGTTGCGTCGTAATGAAGACTTGCGCTCGAATTCTTAGAATTACTAGATTTTACTCATATGTAAGAAAACTTTTATTGCAATTAGAATTTATTAGAATATCACGTATAGACTAAGGTAACTTTTTTGGACTAAAGTAATCTAGATTATATTTAATTCAACCCTTTACTTTTTCTGCACGTGGCAATATTTTTTACTTTGCAATTATTTTAAGTTTACAATGCAGGATTAATCGTTTACCCATAGGAAATAATGTGCTGATTGTTGTAGCAAAATTTTTGTACGAAGCAGTTCTTAACTCAATTTTTACGTTGTATACATTTGTATCAACTACCTGTGGCTTTTAAGTGACTTACTTATGGAATACAAAATAGTCTAGAATCTTTAGTTAGTAAATAACAAATAATTGAACTTGTTAAGCTACGAGCCATTATGTTAAATATTTATTTTCTATTTGAACAAGCAATAATATATTTACATATATTGAACTGTCAAGGGATAGGGAACACGCGTACAGAAAGCCTATTTGTAGCGCAAGTAAAATGAGAATAAAAACAGTAGGAAAATGTATGAAACCTGCATTTTCGTTCTACTTAGAGATGGCAACATCACAACATTTCAAGGAATGAATTTCTTGTAAAATAGACCTCAGGATTGTTTCATATTTATGAAAATTAATATTATCTTAGATCCAACCAGCCAATTTGGAAATAATATTAGAACATATAATGGGTATATTAGTGTATAAACTGGGAAAAAAATTAGTATAGAACTGAGACACTAATAAGTTATTATTTGTGTGTCCTGACATCCAAAATGGAATCAGTTTTTTCTCTGTCTCTCGTTTTTTCTCGAGAAAATAAAATAGAGATATTTTTAAACCAATAACAAATATCACAAAGGACAATTTTCGATTTTAAGATTTTGATTGTTTGGAGCGTCCCAAGCTCCAAAATGAGGTGTTTGAGAAATGTCTGTGTGTATGCTGTACGATTGAATCATTCAAGACCAACTGAACTGATTTCAATGACAATTGCTACACGGATGTATGATTCTTGCTGTCAGGTCTCCAAAATATCTGAACTTTATTGAGACAATGGCTGGAAGTGTATACACGTATAGTTTTTTTTTGTACGTTGCACACAATTGCGTTTCGTCTATTTAAATATGTATTTGTAATTGAATTCGACTTTGCCACCTGTGCAGTAGAAAGATTTAAAAAAAAGACTATATAAAAAGGTGATATACGTAATAAAAGATAATAAAATATATAAAGTATAATAATAAAATATATAAAGGTAATAAAAGACTTGGGTATCTATTAGTTTTTCGAAATTCGTGGTCTTCTTATTCGAAAGCGACTTTATTACTTTTTTTTTATATTTTAAAATTAAAAGTTGGTATAATTTTGTCAACAATACAGACCAGAGACTCTTTATCTTACGTAAGTACCAAGATACGTTATTGTCAAGAGATACGTTCCTTTTTGAGTAATTTAATCTCGAAGAAAAATTGTATTGAGTGAAACTGATCAGTGACAATGGCTTAAGACAACTAAGACGGATGTAACAAATGTAATCAAGAGATATTAAAGTTTAAGATATAGCAGCACATTTACAAAAAACCTTTTATGATTTAATGTAGGCTAATGTAGAGATAAACCTAGTCAAATTAATATTTCTATGTAAATTATTTTCTATATTCATTAAAGTGAGGTCATTCAGATGTTCTCATATCATTGTGTTCCTTAGCACATTTTTAATGCGCTTTAATGTTGAAAAAGTACGTTCTACAATTTGGAAACATGATTTTAATGAATTACCTGTAAAAAGTCACATCTGTTTTGAGAAGCTCAGTGAACAGCACCAATTTGTTACCCAGACTGTCTTCCACATCGTCTGGATAAGCACTGACGATAACTGGAGTTCTTTTCAAGATCTCTTCTACCGAAATATTCCAAATACACTAATCACTTGATGGTACGCCTCCTTGCGTTCAGCTAACACAGACAGTACATTATAAATTATGACAATAAACCCCTGAATTTCAAAATATTTTTAGAGTTTTTGATTTTCTACAAATTCAACGAGTGTAGTAGAGCGACTTAAATGGTCGTACTTTGTATTTCGTTTGACTTTTTTTGAAGTCGATTACTGATATTTTTCACAGCCATTTAGGACTTTGGCTTTTGCCTCTATATCTGAAAATGTGGACCGCATTGCTTTGACGTACCCGTACCATTATTCCCGTTTCTTCGCATGGATAAATTCTTTGCATGTTGTTTTTGACAAGTATGACGTATGTGCCTGTTATTTATTTGCATAAATATGTATGTATATTTTCGGCCAGAAAAATGTCAAATTTAGCTATTAATTTTAATAAACCCAAATAATTTCCATTGTGCGGTGAACCAATAATTTCATCACTATTCCGAAATGCAAAGCCTCGTTAAAAAAATTATCACTGCAGTAATTCGTTCTTAGATTGTCTGCTAATATTTTTGGTCGGTCTTCATTTGGTTCACATGTTGAGAATTGACACACGCATCCTTGTTTCTGCGAACTATGCGAACTTATTGATTGTTCGCAAGAAGAAAGCGAAGTGCTTTCTTCTTGTCTTTTTAAACGAAATATGGCTTTTACAACTTTCTTCCAGTCATCTAATACATCTTTCGTAAACCGTGCCGAACCGTCTGTATCCGTAACTCTGCAAACATAACATAAAATTGAATATCGACTCACTGTTTGAGTCCACATCTTAATTTAATGAAAAACTAGTGTTTCATAAAAATTTGCATTATAGGTGAGCTTCCAAGCCCAGGAAATTTAAGCTAGTTTAAATTTGCTGGGCCTGGAAGTTCACCTATGCTGCAAATTTTTATTAAATGGAGTTTTTGGAACACTCGTCTTTCATTAAATTACAACAAAAAGTTTTCCTTTAGTTTCTGAATAACACAACCAATCACTCACGTGACTTTTCATCGTAAGTTTATGTCTATATGTGAAAAATGACCTCTGACAGAAACCTGGTGTACTTTTATGCTCGTACATTTTCTCTGAAGGGAAAAAATACTGTCCATATGCTATACTTTGCAACTTTCTTTCGCAATCCAATAATCTCGATTAAAATTGTTCGGCCATTCACCAATATCATTTGGGTACATTTTACTTTCCTTTTGTTTTGGGCTTGTAAAAGATGTAGTAACATCGAAAGCCTGTGATCGAACTCGCCGTCGCTTTGACAAACTTAAAGACGACGTTTCTTGTTCTGGAGGACTTGCTGTGCTTTTAACTTCTCTGTGGCTAGAAAACGATATGGCTCAATTGTTGTCCGTTCGAGTGTTGTATCACTTGTAGCTATATCGGAAATAGTTAACCATTTCTCACAAAAAAGTAGTGGAGTGGTTCGCCTTATTCTGCTTCTTCTGTTGGTGCCTATTCACTGTGGATTTTGGCAATCATGTTGGTCCACATGACCTTGTTGACAGCTGCTCTAACTAAATGCAAAGTCGTCATCCCCTCCCACTGTCTAACATTCCTCAACCATGATGTTCGTCTTCGTCCTTTCGTTCTTTTACCCTTTATCTTGCCTTGTAGTATTAGCTGAAGTAGTTGGTATTTCTCGTTGCGCATCACATGCCTCAAGTATGACATTTTTCCAGGTGTTTTTTCATACGTTGTATTCTCCTCTTTTCTATGCGGCATCTAATCTCATGTGAATGGTCCCATTCCTTGTTCAGACTACACCCCAAATATATAACTTTGTCCACTGTTTCCAATAGTTCTTCCTTTGCTTTAAATTGGTGTTGTATTGCGTCGTTCTTGCTTACTATAAGGATTGTGGTCTTCGTGTTTAGTTTCATACCCTACCTGTCACAGGCTTCCACTAGATGGTTTGTTAGTTCCTGCAGATCAGGACTGTGTCATATGCGTATCGTAGATTGTTAATGCGTTCGCCATTGATTTTTATGTCTTGTTTTCTTACATTGATAGCTTCTCTGAACAGCATTTCCGAGTAGGTATTGAATAGCATCGGTGATAGAATGCAGCCCTGATGCACTCCTCGTTGTACTATGAATTCTTGTGGGGTTTAGTTTTCTACGCGTACGGTCCATTTCGAATTGTAGAAATCGGGATTTGGCTTTTTTGGAGGCTCACTTGTTTCTTCTTAACCAAGTTTGGATCAAAACAGCTGTTTGAGTCATATGTCGAGATAGTGTTGAACTCTGATAAATCACACTTATTATAACCCAGTTTCTTGTGTAACACGTTGTTAGCTTGTTTATTATGTGTTAAAAGACACTTTAACCACAGAACACTATTACATTTTTTATTGAACGTTCATACAATCGGCTAGGAATTAATCGGAACGTATAAACTGAATGAATTGCTTTTGTCAATAGCACATTTAGCAACAATCAGTCCCAATCGTCTTCAAATTGTTCAAGTTGTACCATATAAACTCAGCTGTAACTCCCTTAAGATATGGAACAAGTTTCTTATAGGAAGCGAAAAACGAAACGCAAATATCATCTAGAAAATGTTGAATGCTCTAAAAATGTTAGGATAAGTAATGGATATAGATGAGTTCTTTTATGTTTCTTTGCATTGGGGATATAGAAAACTTTTATTCACCACGAACGAGCTACGGTTACGTATGAGAGATTGTAACTAAAGTAGAAATGTGATATGAACATATGTTAACACAACATATACTATATCAAATAGGAAGCATAGAAGGTATTGGAAAATGGAGAATTATTATATATCAATAATACTATTTTCTTCCAAATCGGATTACAAAATCGGATCACTAGATATGTCTTATTATTTACTGCTACTTTCTATCAATTTTCCTGAAATCTTGAAGCAAAATATGTTTTAGTCTTAAGTCTAATTTTTTTTGTAACATCTAACGCAATAGAATATATTTAAAGATTTTCATTTGACAGAAACCTATAAATAATAATAATAATAAATAAACCTTTATTTTCACATAAACAAGTTGTAGATCTTCACTTAAATATAAGTGCATACACTACAAACTACTCAAACAAAGAAAAAAATATAAAATAAAAAATAAACAAAAAAAACAACAAAGCTATCAAAAAACATCAAATATTACTCAAAAAAAAATCGCTCAAAAATTTTTTCTTTCTCTATTCTTCCATTCCCTTCTCCCTTTCCTCATTTCTTCTTTTCCCCATTAAGACTAAACTGGCAAAACTGGCACTAAATTTAATTAAATTCAAAACCCCTATATTCCTATAAAGATCCAGACAGCAGGTAAGTGTTTCCCTCTTCCCTTTCTTTTAATTTTCCCTTCCTTCTTTCTTTTTCCATCCCTTCCATCATCCCATTTTCCCTCTTTCTCCTTACTCTCCTTTTTCCACTCTTCAATGCTTGCCTTCTATTCCTCATTCTCTTTCGTTCCGTCCCTCACCTCCTCCCTTAAACTTCTTATTTCCTTTAGTATCTCATTAATTACTATTTCTAATTGACCCTTTCTTGTATTTCTTTCTGTACCACCCTTCCTTTTTACCTCTTGCTCGGGAGTAAGGTCATCCCTGTAGTACATATTTTCATATTCTTTTATCTCTCCCTCCTCTCCTCTTTTACCTGATGGAATAAGGTCAATAGCGTACCTTTTTCCATCATTTTTATCATATCCTGATTCCTTTTTCAATGTTTTTACCAATTGTTAGGTTGATCGTTATTCTTTATCTTATTGCTTATCCCCGATTCTTTTTCTTTATATGCACTTTTCTTTCTATAAAACTTTCTTCCTAAGTTTAAGCCTCTAGAGTTTAACTCTATAGGCTTTTTTCTCCGCGGTGGGGGTTCATGTACCTTTCTATGAGTAAACAACTTAGTTGTGTGTACGCTGGCTTTCTGAACGGACGGTTTGTTTTTAATAGAGCGCATTCATCGGTCTCCGAGGCCTCATCACGTTAGCTATTACGTGACAAAATCAGTTTTTGGAAATTTAAGAGTACCAGTCTGAGAATGAACAAAAATAAAAATATTGACAGAATGCATCCTGACGACCCCTATTTTTCGGATTGGCCTCAAAATCTCTTAGATCAAGATGATGGAAATGTGTAAGTTTTAGAGAGTGAGGACGATTTTGGAGATGAAGATGTCATGGAACAGATTCATGAAGAAAGTTTCAATACAGATTACTTCGATAATGAAACCAGTTCCAAAGTGAGCCAGATGAGTCCACCGAAGAAAGTTTTACTATGGAAAAATAAGTTTAAGTGCTAAGATTTTTAGTTTTTGTATAGTAGGATTGTTTTTAGGGACATTAGTCTTTTTAGATGTAAAGATGAACCCCCTGTAAATGTTTGAACTAGACAGCAGAACATTGTTTATGCGCTACGTGGATTACGTGCCAAAGCAAAGCAGTACAAATCCAAATCCCGAAGATGTTTGGTCAATTCTTTTTTCACAAGACATCGTCACAGTAATAATTAATTGGACAAACATAAAAATAATGGAAGCCAAAAGTACAAAAATCCAAATAGCCCTGTACTAGCCACTGTTGATACAATCGAAATAAAAGCTTTCATGCGTATTTTGATATATTCTGCTGTTTTTAAACGACACCTTGGACAAGAAAGCTGCTAACTACAGTCCCAGTCGTAGAACACGTAGGTGGCCTATGGCAATTTTTTTCGCACTGCTAGATATAAGTACGATTAATGCTTATGTTCTCACAAGGACACTGCAATATTAGAGACAGCGGATTTTTTTTTAATGTTAGCCAGAAGTTTAGTGCTGCTACGCTGGGAAAAAAGAATGCTAAATTGGAAGATTATGTGGTAAAAACGACAATAGTGTAGATGAAAATAATCTCCGCCTTGAAAAGAGAGCAACTTGCTATGTCTGCACACCAAAACTTAAACGGAAGACTCAGTATGCCTGCTGTTTCTGCAAAAAGCCAATTTTTCTTCACTATTCGAAACAAATTTGTTATGAGTGCGCTAGATTAAGAAGACTCCCTGTTATAGCAATCCTTGAGTTACATGTTGGGCCCATCTTGCGAACAAATTTTTTAATTGAAAGTTCGTATTTACCATACTTGTTCTTTCTTAAGTCCATATACTCTTTTCTTTCCATTCGCAACTGTTTATGTTTTAAACGTTTTGGGTTTTTTAGAGTTCTTGTACCTCTTGTTCGAATATTTTTCTTATGTTTTATATCTGACTTTTCCGTTTTATTATCAGTTTCTAACTCATCGTAAGCTGCAGTCGAAGAATGCGTCAATGAATTTTCTTCGGGTATATATTCCGAACCTGAAGACGAATCTTCCTTATAGCTTTCATATTCTTCAGTTGCGGTAACTGGTTCTAAACTATAATCTGTAGTTCAACTTCTTCATGAATGGTTGCATACAATGTCGATGCATTTGATTCATAAACAGCAGGTTCTGTGTTTCCGCTTTCCTTTTGATCAGTATGTAACGGAAGTTCTGTGCCACCTATAGCCGATCTAAATTCAGTACAATTGGTTTCTATAACAAATAACAATAGTAAAGTTGGTTTCCGAATTTTAAGCAGGTTTCCTTACTATATAAATCAAAACATAACCCAAAATTCGATGCAACACTTGTTTTCAACGATAGATAGAAGCTGCATAACTCACATGCGAGATTTTGTGCAGTACCAAAGTGCACCCAATACAGTTTTTGTCAAGTGACAGTTTCACCACGATACCAGATACGAGGTTTTACAGGATTGTAATTTGAGACTTGACAGTACATATTTTACACTTCGCAAAACCATAAAAATTGCATTTACGAAATGACAATACGCTGAAGAAGAGGCAAATAGATTATTTGTTCAGAATCAAAACCGAAACAACAAATAATTGGACTGCTGTAGTCAACTGTAGAGTTTAATTTGAGCTGAGGACTGTAAACACTTTTATCTTTATCTACTGGTAGTATTACTTTTAGATATTTCCCTTAATTATACTATATTCAATAAGGGCGTGTTTAATATTCAGAGCCGTGCGAAGAAGGGGGGGGGGGCAAAGAGAGCCGTTGTCCGGGTGCCCCAGATTTCAGTGGGCGCAATCGCAAATACAAACATACCTTTAATAACATATTTGTTAACAATCAGTAATTTTGTTCTGTTTGGCAATATTTCGGATATTTTTATATCTCTTACTTTTAAGATCAGTTTAACCGTATTTACATTGCAAAATTTTTAACTTTATAATCGGCCAATCTCCTGAAAATGTATGCTACATTTTATCAAACTTCAAGCTAAATTTTATCCATGTTGAAACGTAGGTGAAAAGCGAACTTGTGTTTCGTTTCATTAATTTAAGATGATGTTTTTGAC
>WYDF02035067.1:0-26013 GCA_009867245.2 Adranes taylori | reverse complement strand
CAAAAGTAGTTGAAGTTAGACATAGGAAGTGGTTAATAAAAATGAAAGTGGCGCTAAAGATCTATCCAACCATTACACCAAACCACTAAATTAAAGAAATTGCATCTAACAAGACAACATCTCTCTCATTTCTGACTACCAACATAACTACCTTTCTATAATAATACCAACCCGCAAATAATAAATAACACTACAATTTCGCCGCTAGGCTGTGAACTAAGCTTTAGCCATTTTTGTTCATGCAATTCTTGTAAGTGCATAGTAGAAACTGAAAATTCAGATGTATAGAAGCAATTTGATTAAAGTTTAATAGGTAAATAATAATAATTAAAATTTAATTTAGATAAGTAATAATAATTAAAATGTAATAGTTGTTTGATAGTTCAAATAACTATAACATTTTAATTATTAGTTATTTTTATAAATTACTAAAAATTCAATAATATTTGAATATGAATTGTATTTACATTTTAGTGGGAGTTTAGTCATTCCCAAGTAAAACATATGAATTGAACTGAAGAAGAAGAAGACGACTATTATGACATAATTGATTAAAAATTTAAAGATATGTCAAAGTCCACTAAGTTGAAAATGTTTCTACGATTTTTATTATTTGAATTTACATTTTTGTGTGCAGGATGTATAGATATAAAAAATGGAAACCCCAATATTTTATTTATTGTCGTAGACGATTTGAGATTAAATTTAGGTGCATATGGAGATGTTAATGCATATAGTCCTAATATTGATAATTTAGCTAGCAAAAGTTTTGTATTTACAAATGTTTATGCACAAGTAATATATAACAGTATGTTAAAAATGTATTCTGGATAATGAAGTAACTTTTATAGCAATCTTTATGTGCTCCAAGTAGAAATTCATTCCTGACAAGCCGGAGGCCAGATACTCTGCATCTATATGATTTTTACAGCTATTGGCGCCATACTGTGGGAAACTATACTACAATGCCTGAATATTTTAAGGATAACGGATATTATACATATTCAATAGGAAAAGTATTCCATGAAGGAATGTCATCGAATTTTACTGATGACTATCCATATAGTTGGAGTGCACCTACATTCCATCCGAAGACTGAGAAATTTAAAGAATCAAAAGTATGTGAAGATGAGACAGGCACATTGCGACGTAATATAGTTTGTCCTGTTCGAGTTTTGGATCAGCCTTTATCTACATTACCGGATCTCGAATCTGCAAGAGAAGCTATTAATTTTCTAAAAGATTACAAAAGGCGAGAACCGTATTTCTTAGCAGTCGGATTTCATAAACCACATGTTCCTTTGAAATATCCGTATGAATATTTAAGTAAGTTTTCACACTAAATGTAAATAGTGTCTGAACCTAGCGTCCGTATGCATCATTTTTATCAAGGTCCTAAATATCCATTCCTGGACAATAGGTTATCACAAAAGGGTCCATGAATTTCGGTTCTGGACTTTTACCAATCAACTTTTACCTAAGCTGTAAATTGTGCTATTTCCATTTTTTATCGTCTTTTTGGTGGGCTTTCAAATATCCTTGGTCTGAAGTGATCAATAATAAATAAGAGCATGTACATAATCGTTATTAACGATAAAATTATCTAAAGGTTGTTTCGTCCAATTTTGTTTTAGATTATCATCCATTGGAAAATATTCAGATTCCAGTAAATATATACCGTCCGCCTTCATTGCCTGTTGTTGCTTGGAATCCATGGAATGATATACGTCGTAGAGATGATATCGCGGCTCTGAATCTGAGCTATCCATTTGGCGAAATGCCAATGGAAATGACACGTTTGATTATTCAAAGTTATTCAGCCGCAGTAACTTATGTGGATGATTTGATCGGGGAAATTATGGAATATGTATCAAACGATACAATCGTTGTTTTAATTGGAGACAATGGTAAACAATTCCAAAATCTCGCGCATTATTAATATATTATTAGAAAAGCACTAGAATTGGCTAAGAATAATGCATACATATATTTGATTTAATCTTTTAAATAATCTGTGATATCATTTTTCTAACTTAAAATTATCGATAAGTACATGGAATGGAATTATTTCTTACAAAAATATTAAATTTAAATTTGTCCTGGGTGATCAAACTTCTTGTAACCAGGTCTTAAGTGACGAATAAAACAAGGACATATTGGGATTATGAATAGAGTAGCACTGATCCTGATTTATTAGGATAAGCAATAAAATAAATAAATGTCCCACTCATTAATTCAAGACATCTAAAGTGATTAAAAAATAAAAAACTTAAACTCTAATGTCTTGATGAAACCTCCAATGCATCTGAATTCTACCTCTTGTAATACATGATATGAGAATATTTCATATACACAACATCTAAATTTAATTAAACACAATAGAGCCTGTTCCGGCTGACAATATATTCTACACCATTTGACTTAGCAATGTCATTTTTATCATTAATGTATTAAAAATAATATTAGTGAGTTGCAATGTTTTATTTCTCAATATACTTTTAATTGCATAGCTATTTCGATGTAATCTGTTTGGCAGTAAATTAAATAAGTGCCAATGTCTGGAGGTAAATTAATTATTATTTTAGGTGTATCTATGGGCGAGCACGCAGAATTTTCCAAATTTAGTAATTATGATGTAGCCGTCCGTGTACCCTTAATAATGCGCATTCCTCAGTTCAATGAAAACATGATGGTTAGATCAAATAAATTTGTTGAGTTAGTTGATTTATTTCCCACATTAGTTGACTTGTCTGCTATTCCTGGTAAATTAGAAATTTGCAAGCCCGACAAATCTAATTGGAAATTGTGTACTGAAGGCAGAAGTCTCATATCTTTAATGCTTAACTTAATAACTAACAACAAGCAAAAGGTATGCATAATTTCGGTTTCTAATAATTTTCAATCTTTATTCAGTTTCGAACAGTTTTTAAACTGGAAAAGTCAATTTTCTAATATATCTTTTATAGATTGAAGATACATCGAAGAAAGCTGTATTTTTTCAATATCCTCGACCTGGAAGATATCCTACGAAAAAACCGGATAGTGATCGACCACATTTAAAGGACATAAAGATAATGGGCTATACAATTCGTACCAATGAATTTAAATATACCGAATGGGTACGTTTTAATAAGACGTGTTACGGCCCAGATTGGAGTAAAGTTTACGATAGAGAGTTGTATATTTATGCTCTGGATCCATTGGAAAATGTTAATTTGATTTCGAGGGATAGGCTTCATCCAATTGCAAAGCGTTTGAGTAAATTCTTACGTTTGGGATGGAGATATTATCAGTAACAGCCAATTTTATGTATACACAAATCGTTACTACAAATACGGATCAAGATGTAGTAGTTATAAGGATGTTTCAAACAATGTCCTCAACTACTTAAAAATACATATTTCTTTTGAGATATTGTTATATGATTTTCACAAAAAAAAAGTGATCATACTTTTACTCCCCTGCTTTACTTTTTACATATTATAGCTTTAAATAACTTTTAAATCAAGTACAATAATATTTAATAATATTGATAAAGTACAATAATATCTTGAGTACAATAAGAACTGTTGTGTTTTATTTTTATCACATAAATCAAATCACAGAAATAAGTAATTTAGAGTGAAGAATGTTTCAGGAGAAATGATTTATTGAGTATTAACTCTGAAGTTAATAAAGTAAGGATGTAATCAAACTAATGAGTTGTGGATAGCAATGAAACATGTTATGTTCTTCACATATTTTCGATCGCCCAATCAAGGATTCAAATGGAGTTAAACTGGCAACAAAATCCTGAAATTTTAGAGTGATAACCCCAATAATGTGGGCGCAGAAGAAAATGTCCGCAAAAATCGGTACACGGTACATAGCTGTATATCATTTATAAAGAATATAGTTTTAATAAATTAACAAATTAGTGATTTGGCAGGTCTAAACTCCTCAATAACCATAGGTTTACATTGCCAAAGAAAGATAGTCATAAATCAAAGTATGAATATTTCATATTGAAATATTAGATCTGTATGTGGGGGTACGGCTCTGTACAGAGCCGGAAATTTTCAGGAGCCCTACGCGAGCAAAGCTTAGTGGCCCTTAAAAATAATAATTCCTGAACAGACTTGGAATCATATTGATTTTTATAAATTCTCCCTTAAAATGCCTGATCTCGGTTGGACTTTATGAAATGTAACACTTATTTTTTATTTAAATCATTTTTAAACAAAGTTTTATTGTAAAACACATTGTGAAAGATGTAGAACTCATGTTTCGAACATTTTTTCTATTCCACTTTAGTACACAATTTACTTAGCGCAATAAAAATTTTTTTTCTTGCTGAAAAATTAAAAAGGGTGCATTTTCAATGGCTTTCTGTATATTCGTACATACGTACGTATTGAGGATGTTCACTGATTACTCCTAACCTATTGGACCGATTTGGATGAAATATGGTAGGCAGGGTTGATTCCGCAGAACGGTTTATAAATCCAATATAGCGGAAACGCGCCATTTTTTTTTTATTAAGAAATACTGTTTAAAATTTGAAGGCTGAAATTTTGCAACATATAATACCATGCATTATGCGTCGAATGAAATTAGTCCCAAATCTGTATCTTCTCTAGAAAAAAATTAAAAACCTTTCGATAAATTTCAGAAACTACAAGATAGGACATCCGAATAAACTTTATTGTAAGGGTATAGGCTACCCAAAGTCCCTTCATTTTATTTGAACATTACTTTCTAAAATTACGATTTGAGATATATAGAGGGTGTTATTGTTTTGTAAACTTTGCGGCCTATTTCGTCGAAAACTGCTCGTGATTTTTATTTTATTTCTTGTATCAAAAGTTCCTTTAATATTTAAACGATTAAGTGAATTTAAAAAAACATACTCATTCTTGGGAGTAACTTGACCTTGAAAGAAATTCGTCAATATACCTTAGATATCTTAAAAATACCCGAAATATCTCGATTC
Source organism: Adranes taylori (assembly GCA_009867245.2). Taxonomy (NCBI): domain Eukaryota; kingdom Metazoa; phylum Arthropoda; class Insecta; order Coleoptera; family Staphylinidae; genus Adranes; species Adranes taylori. The sequence goes on along the minus strand of WYDF02035067.1, from coordinate 21,041 downwards.
CTTTAAAAGTTACAAAAATTTCACCTGGGGAGCATATGTAAGATTAAAGGACTTCAATTTTTCCAACGTGAACAATTGAGTATACTGGACCGATTTTGAGCAAAAAAACATTTTTTTAAGTAAAACGCTGTATATTTTTTATAATTTTGATAACCTTTGTGATTCTGTTAAAAATGATACCACGCATGAGAGTCCAACTCTAACGGTTCCAAAGTTATAGCTCCTAATATCTTAAAACTCTCCATTTGTTACCATGGTAACCGATAGTCAACATCTCTTTAATATGATCATTCCTGAACAGTAGTAGATAGAAGAATTTTTATAGAAAAAAATATTTGACCCTCTAGGAGACCTATAAGATGATACTGCTGTAATTTAATAAATGCTGTTTAAATGCCGAGTCCAAATTATAATTTTGGGAGGGGTTCAAACTAATCACATATGATTCGGATTCAAACCCGAATGATTTTATTTAATTTTCAAGTATTATTTAAATTTTGAATAAAATGGCGGTTTGAACTTGGTTAACGCCCTCCTGTAAATTCGCCACTGGTTAGTAACTGATTCTGAAATTCGCCACTGATTCTGGAAGTTATACGTTTTATTATATTTCGCATAATAATAAAATAAAAAATCTTTATTAAAACAATTGAAAGATTTACAATAAATAGATATGTAAAAAGACACAAAAGTTCACGTCAAAGAAAAGAAAATAAAAATATATAGTTTAGTGAATATTTGGCACAATTGAGTATTTTCTTCCCTAATTCTCCCTTTTTCCTTCTTTTAGACTGAACTACCCATTAAAATACTTGTAAAAGTCCTTTATAGAGTAGGGGGCACAGTCCAAAACTATATCAAATACTCATTCTCTATATAACTTGCGACTCATATGTAAATATTTTTTTCATGCATAAGTAGATGATGAATGACTAGGTAATAACAGTAGATTTTTATGACGTGTACTGTAATCATGCGCTCAATTGTGGTTAAGCAAGAATATATTCATGTTGTTGAAAACAAACAAAAGAGCATTATAAATACATAAACTATAAAAAGTTAATATTTTATGTTCTGTAAACACAGTTCTACAGCTTGTCCTTCAACCAAGACCATATGTGATACGTGCGGCTCGTTTTTGAATTAGAAATACTCGTACTGAATTTATACCAGGACCCTACATCAAGATGCCGTAAGACATCACGGAAAAAAATAGCCATAATACATAGTTTTTAGGATTGCAGTACTATTGTGAAAGGAGGCAGTACGATTTTAAGACAGTACGTCGTTTTGTTAATCGACCAACAACATGTTCGATTTGACTATTCCAACTCATGTCAGAATCAACGTTTATTCCTAGCATCTTTATGCAGAGTTGAAATTGGTTTCACCAATGGATGGTACATCAATCAGCTTGGAACGGTTGGACTTGAAAAGTACACCGTTAGTTTTTTGCGTGTTTATACAAAGCCCGTTTTTTTCCATAGCTTTAGAAACATTTAACATCCCAGATTTCGCGGAGCCCAAATTATCGCTAATGATGAGGAAATTCGTGTCGTCCGCATAGGACACAACCAAAGTAGTGGGGGAAATATTTTTTATGTTATTTGTTAGATTATTGATAAAAATATTAAATAGAGTAGGACCCAGGACAGAGCCCTGAGGTATCACTGTATACGCTGAGTTCATCAGAATCCACCTTCAAGCCACAACTACTTTGTGCAACTATTTGTCGTCTATTCGATAAGTACGACTACCATTTCGCAAATGAACCTCTTACCCCGAGGATATACTGTTTGTGCACCAACAGTTTGTGATTTATGCAATAGAATGCTTATGGATGCTTACGCGGATAGAATGCTTATGGCCCTCTAATTTTCTAAAGCATTTGGCTCACCTTTCTTTGTCTAGTGGACACACAACGGCTGTTTTTAGTATGTCTGGAAAAAATCCTGTAGAGAATGAGCAGTTAGAAATATAAGTAAGAGGATCTATTAAATGAGGAGCGCACTTCTTCAGAATAAAATTGGAGAGATAATCTATTCCATAAGCTGTCTTATTTTTTAATAGGTCTAGTAATATCTGAAGACACAATTTCAGGAAAAAATAGACTAGATAAACAGTATTCCTCGGTAACACCTGAGACATCTAACTTTGACACATCAATATTTAAAGAACAAGTAATGTTAGTGAGGTAGCCATTGAATAAGTTACAAACCTCTTTAGTACTAAGAAAATTGCCATTAGATGACTTCAGATTTGGAAAAGAGCTTTTTTTTTGTTTTACCCTGTAAATCATTGATAATAGACCAAATAGATTTATTTTTGTTGCAAGATTTTTCTACAATTTTATCATTATAAGATTTTTTTGCTTCAATTAACTTAATTTGGTACATATTATTTAACTCTGTAAAATAGTTTTTAAGATCGTTTAAAATCGTTTTTATAGACCGACCGGATTATTTTGCGAAAGGGTCTAAAACTAATAAGCCTTTTGTAATCCATGTCTGCTTGTTTGTCTTAAAAACTTTACGTTGAGAAAAATGTTTAAGTGGAAAAAAAATTTCAATTATTAAAAATTGAATAAAAAGAATATAAAGCGGAATTTGGACGTTTAATTTATTCGAGTTGATACATTTTCTGTAATAATCGATACAAATATTATTCTCTTTTTGTGACTCATTTCATATTTTTATGAACAAAGCTAAGTAATCTGACAAATTGCTATTTAGAGGCGAGAACTTGTATTGTTATCGACAATAATATTATCTAAGCAAGTTTTGGAATGTCCCACTATTCTGGTCGGTTGATTAAAAATCGTATTCAAATTATAGCAAGAGATTTAATCGATAAATTGTATTTTACGATTATTGTTTGCTAATATATCAATGTTAAAATCACTCGATAGTATTAATTTTTTCTTTTGGCGCAAAGTAAATTCACATATTGTTGCCAGTTTATTACAAATAAGTGAAATTTTTGTTTTGTTTTCCGTAGGAACTGGAGAGATCTTCAAAAGGCGAAGGATGCCCGTGCATCCAACAGTGTGGGATTTCTACCCTAACTAAAACTCCACTCCCTTGCGATTCTATATATTTTAGGGAGATTGGAGAGTTTGTTTGAAGGAGGCTTTAGGATTTATCATCCTCTTCAGCCTGGAACTGGTAATGAGTGGAATGATTTTAGAAATTATTGAAAATCACGCTTAAAAACAAGAACAAACTACATAGTCCTGAAGATAGTGCCAAATAGCCACCGAAACGTCGACAGTTTGTAGTAATAAACAGCATAAGACCTAAGTTTTATTTAAATATTACCCAAGTTTTATTTATAATATTGAATTACAAATGAAGATCAGGAATACAAACAACGTTAGAAATATCAATGTTGATCAAAAATTCGAAACTTTGACTGTTTCTCTTATAGAATTCAGCTCGTTATTTCAAACTTATTAGAAAAAAGCAAAGGGAATATAATGAAGAACATTTGGCCAAAATTGATTTTCAGATATTGTAAGAATTTTGGATATTACATGAACCTTTTCTAGTATTGCATTTCAAAAATTGTTTGTAATACAAACTCAAACTCCTCCATTTTTGATAAAGTGCCTTTTAAAGTTCTCATTCTCAACAATGCGCTTACAGCATCCAATTTCCATAATTATCATGTATTACTTTGTTCGAGTCCCATCGGATCTTAGAATCACTTTATTGATCATTTTACTGGTTGGATTTTTTTGAAGTACATTCCATCTTTTGGTTGACGAAAAAATACATCTTTTGTCGGTCATTGGAAACCTGATGCATGGCCTTGGGGAGAGGCAGAGCCGGAGGCTAATTTGCAACCTAGTTGGTTATTAATAGATAAATGTAGCCTCACAGCATTATATTTAAAAATTCATGGACATGATCACCACCCCATCTTTCATATCCTGAAAGTCCTACGTTTTGTTTTATCTTGCATAAAACAAAAGTTGGACCTTTTAGTTTGACTGTCACCTTTTAATTCGTCTATTAAATTCAATTAGCACAAGAGTGTTAGGGTACACTAAACATTAGTCTATCCCATGAATACATAAGTTCTCCAAGTTACATCTTTCCAGCTTTCATAAGAACCGAGGTATTAGAGTAGTACACTTTTTTTCAAGGTCTAATTACTATGACATGCAATTTTTTTAACTCGCTTAAGTATTAAAGGAACTTTCGACGTGGAAGGAACTTTCGACAAGAAATTTAAAAAAATTCTTACGAAAGTTTTCGAGAAAATGGACCCTAAAGTTAACAAAACAAAAAACACCCTGTATATATGTTAAATTCTGATTTTGGTATAAAAATGTTTTAAATCAAATCGAAGGGCCTTTATGTAGCCTATACAATAAAGTATATTAGATTGTCCTATCTTTTATTGTTCCCGAGATATTTAAAAAAGTTTGTTAAGCTTCAAACGTGGCAACACCGCTTCCTATACAATTTGGCAACATGGGACCTTTTTTATTCGACGCATAATACAAGGTAGTATATGTATGCAAAATTTCAATCTCCTAGTTTGAATACAAAATTTCTGAACAAAAAAATCCGCCATATTGGATTTATTTAAAAAAAAAAATGAAAAAATCCGTTCTGTGGGCTCAAAGTCTACACCTGTCTACCAAATTTCATCCAGATCGGTCCCATAGGGGAGGAGAAATTCTTGAACATACAGAGGTACATACGTACAAACATACACCGAAAAATCGACCTTCCTCTTATTTTTTTGAGCAAGAAACATTTTTTAGGAAAAACTTTTTATATGAAAAATTGTTCCTCATAATACCCCCTTTGAATTGCGTATTAAAGGATTGCAGTAATTTTAATACAAGAGTCGTACTAAGGCGAAATATAAAAAATTGTCAAAACATGAATCGTCTATCTTTCATATAATACCTATATGCTAATTATAGGAGGAAGGTAACTAATTTATCATGCACATCTATAGGGGTAGATGTAAAACGTCGGTCCAATGTGTGCGGCTTTGCACGCACTATAAAGATCTTTTTACGCGTTAATCAATAAAGGTTGGGAAAGACGAAATATCTGATATCCTACTTATCAGCGTCGATGGCAGAGGCTCGACGTTAAAACACATAGTCGGCGATGAGCCTATATGGCAGAAATAGGCCGACTATAAATAAGTATATTACAATACCTATATGGTATGTGAAAGATAGAAAGAGGACAATTTAAGCAATTATTATGGTTAAATTGGTTATTAACAAATAATGTTTTAGATACGTAAAGGAATATGTGTAAAACACATATGTTTTAATATAAACGCAAGGTCAATATAAATGAAAAAAGAAACAGTTAAAAAAATTACACAAATTATCTAATTTCCCGTTCCTTATTAAATTACTTAAAACGCACATTACAAATTCTATCTTAATTCAAATTATTGTAGGAATTTTTGCGACCTCGCTATAACTTTTCATACCTACATTTTGCTAAATAGAGAAAATATTCAGATTCCATCAATGATGTATTTCTTATTGGTACTTTTCTTTTTCACTAAAAATTGTTTTGCGGAAAATGAAACACAATTTTCCACTGATGTGCCCGTAATCACTGATAGAGACATTATTCCCACGAGTGCATTTATTTTGGATGAAAATGAACGAATTAATGGAAAATTAGGTAAAACTTATTTCTTACAGTTAAGAAGGACGAAATCAAGTGATTCAGATGATGGAGTTAAATATGTTAGAACAAATCAATACTCTAATAGACATGAAAATGAAGATAAAGCTGATATGTTCTTAAGAAACGATAATCAAAATGACAATTTACAGAATAATATAGAGGACAAACAGGTATTTATAATTTTTCATTTTCTGGTACAGAAAATAATTGTGGGAATTTATGTCGCTATAGGATAGAGCAGCTGAGCAGCTCAACTACCGGACAATTTTTATCTGTCCGCGTAAAAAATCTTATTCAAAATATAATAATTATTTTGTTAAAAAATATTTATTAATTCGTTAAAAAAATTTCACACCTTTTACCGGTCCGCGGATCCAAAAGAGTTTAGAAAAGCTGCTATAAAGTATTAAATTTTATGTTCATGAATTAATAGAACGTAATTTCTCAATTTGTTTTTATGATTAGTATACTCTTTTTTTATTTATCGAGAGGAAACTCGCCGACCGACTACCGCAGCCACAGTACTTGCCGCTCTCACTTTGTTAGACTGAAAGTTCTCAGCGGTTTAGAGAGCCGTACGCATCATGTCTCTGATTATTTTCTTCTTTGAGCTAGGAATATCGGTCGCCAATCTAGAAAAGGCATTCCAAATTTCTTCGTTTTGAGCAATCTTATTGCCAATACCGTCCGGAGAAAAGTCAGTACCTAGACGATGTTTCAAGGTCTATATTTTGGCGTTCCAAGACTCGCAGCTGAAGGTGGTGTATTCCACACTGTCTTTGTAGTCACTCCTGCAGTACTTACAGCAATAGGATGCTCTTTGGCCAATGCCAAAGAGATTTTCTCCAAAAACCATGCCCCGTGAGATAGTAGCTGAGGTTACCGCGTTGGTTTCACACCACACTTGAACATTGGACATATGTCCATCTGCCTTTCAAAGAACTCTCCCACTGTCTTTGCTATTTTTTCAATGACACTGTACGTTGTTCTTTGGAGGTTGTACCCGCAGATATGCATTTGGTCTCTCTGGAGCCAATAATTTTATTTGTGCAACTGCCGCGATGACGGAGTGCATCAGAAGATACCGTCCTGTAGGCACATGTAACTCCTAGCAGTCGAGTGCGTTGAGCTCTTTCCAGCAGTCCTGGCAATTGCTCATACTGGCGCAGCCTACAGAGCAGCAGATTTCGCTACACTACATAGAAGTCTACGCTTAGCAATCCCAGCCCCACTTATGCGGGGCATGAGCCTATAGATGTAAATGCTAACTCTGTTCGCTTTCTTAGCCGCATATTATACATGGGCTCCCAATTGCAATGACTCATAAAGCACTCCTCCCAAATACTTGACCTCTTTGCTGAAGGACACAGGATGTCCAAGTACTCTAATGTTTTGGTTTGGGTCCCTTCACCAACTATTGTTTTGGTTTGAGACTCTTCCAGTTAGCCATCTAGCCTCAGTTTTCTGAGGCGTTAACTGGAGTTGATTCCAAGCCATTCATTGCTCGATTATTTTATTTGTCGCATTTAGATTTAGTTCGAGCTCGCGCCCAGACCTGTATGTTGCTATAACAGCAACGTCGTCAGCAAAAGCAAGCCTAATACCTTTCGGGTACAAACAGCCTAGTACATGCCGTTCCACAGAGTTGGGCCAAGGACTAACCCCTGTAGAACTCCACAGCTAATCTTTATTTTTCGCTTTTTGCCCTCAACTGTAGCATAGCGGAGGACTATCTCTGAGAGGTAGCTAAAAAGAATTGCACATAACTAGTGTGGTGTTTCTTTTCCTTCGAGTTCTCGCTTTAAGCTGCTCCACCCAGCAGTATTGAACGCATTTTTAACATCCACCAAATTCAATGCACATAGATTTCTTTTGTGTCTCTTACCAGCCTGGACTGTTCTTCCAGCTTTTACTGCTTCTAATGCGGATCGCATTTCTCGAAACCCTTACTGGGAGTGATGTAGACCTTCAATTTTCTTTAAGTGCTCCTGTAGGCTTTGCAACATTAGACATTCCAACAGCTTTGCTAGTTCGTCTAAAAGGCATATGGGTCTCTACGCGCCTTGCCTTTTCCCTTTGCTTCTTTGAATGCTTTTGGAAATGTTCCCGTTAGCAGTAGATTAGTATACTCTAATTTACAATAAAATATAAAATTTGTTTCGAAAATACTAAATAAGTAATTGAACTAAATAAAATCATAAATTGCATCTTTTGGTTGACTTGGATTTATAAATCCTTTTGGTTAGATAAATAAAGTTTTGTAGTAAAATAAAACAGTTTACTGGTACAATTGGTCCTCGTTTCGATGGTAAGTCAGCACCATGATCAGAAGTATGCAATCCAATTTATTTGTTTATTCATTGAGTAATAACAATGTCATTGACAAAAAGCACTTCATAGCCCTCATGATGGTAATAAATGCTAAGTAACACCTTAGAAGCAACTCACAAATATCTCTATAACCAGTAACCAGAAACCATCATTACTGCTATTTTTAACGTATCTGAATGAATAGCCCATTAATTATTTAGATATTTTAATGTATCGCATAATATATGAGAATTGTTTTCCCTTTTAAGAAAGGAACAACATCAAACAAACGCCATCTGATCATAGATGAATCATGGAACTTTGATGCAGATACCGCAAATAATGATTTGCCTAATATTACATATGAAATATATCAAGCAATGCTCGAAAATAATAAACAAAATATAACGAAAAATGTTCATAACGCTTCGATGATTAAATTTTTCTTTGAAATCGACGCTGAGCAATCTTCGAATATAATTAAATTTGACATTGATAGTTTGAAGAATATACCTGAAAATATTCTTGATGCAGAGCTACATGTTTTCAGGTATGATACATTATTTTATCAAAATGATATTTTATTCTGTTAGTAATTCTGCTCTAGTCATTATCCATTGTTATGGAGTAAAGAAAAACGGATAATTTATTACTAGACCTACCAATTTTTTTAATTATCTTATTTTTATACATTCAGTAACCCATTTGACCTAACTAATTTCATCAAGAAAATATATACAGTAGCTTTCGGTTAACCGTCAGTCTTTATGAAGTCTCTGAGAAAGATAAAAAGTGCATATACAGTATAGTCGGTATGAATACATACCGCATCATCCTCCATTTTTTATTTCAAATAATAGCGGTATCTTACCAGTGGACCGGTACATTTCCATACGAAAATAGGAAATGTACGTAACTCGTATAGTACTTATGTAGTACAGTACAGTGTACGTCTTATACTGTACTATAGAATTTGACTATTCGGGTGTCGATCTCCGCCGAGATTATTAGTCACGCTTCTAAGTCGAGCCAATCATATGCGAACGCGTCACATAGCTAAACTAATCGGTCACAACAAACCAATTGTGTTGTGTAGTGACAAATTTTTGTGAGTTTGGTTTGAGTATCAAGCCCGTAGTCAGTGAATGCCTTTAACAAGGTCCAGTAATACAGGCTAAAGCCATAGAAATAAACAAAAAAGTTGGTGATTCCAATTTCAGAACCAGCATTGGTTGGTTACAAAAATTTAAATCTCGTCATGCCATCCGTCAGTTAGACATTTCGGGTGCAAAACTAAGTGCCGACACTACCGTTGTAGCAGATTGTAAAAATCTGCGCCGATTTAAAATTCAGAAGGACTGAATAATGAAGGACTCTGATGGTGCATGCGAATGCAAGTGGGGCTTATAGATTACCTTTGGTTCTTATCGGAAAATCAAAGCCTCGTTCGTTCAAAAACCTAAACTTAATTTGTGTTACCTATACGATATTATGCTCAAAAAAGCGCATGGATGAGCCAAGACATTTTTGAGGATTGGTTCCACAAAATGTTTTTGTGTAATGTAAAATCTCACTTAAATTTAAAGGGACTGCCACAAGAAGCATTGCTGCTCTTTGACAATACTCATCCTGTAAGTGAAATAAAGAGTGATGATGGTAAAATAACTTGTCATTTTTTACCCCAATAGAACAGAGTATTATTGAGACGATGAAACGGTGATACCGAAAAGCGTTTTTAGAAAAGCTTATTGATGATAATGAATTTAACATCAGGGCTTTTTGGAAGTCAACAGCAAAAAAGACGCAATTTGCAATGAGTTTGAGGCATGATGTTTCGGAGAAAACACTGGAGAGACGTTGGAATAAATTATGGCATGTGCAAGAAAATGACGTGAATAACGCGGAAACTGAAAAGGACATTGTAAACGATGCAGCAAACATTTTCGAGCTCTGTGAAAGTCTTCCGGCGGACGAAAATATTTTAAAGGAAGATGTCAGCGAATGGCATGGAATGGACAAATTTGATGGGGGGTTTGAAGTTCTGAACGACTAGGAGTTGATAGAGAGTGATTTCCGGAAGGATCATGATGTGATTGAAGAAGATGTTGAAGTTACAGATGAATCGGGTAAACACTTACTTATTCAGAAGCTGAAAATATGTTAACAAAATGTATTGACTGGTTCGAGCAGCAGGAAGAATCAGACATCACTCAGCTGTTACTACTTCGCAGAATTCGCGACATAGCGGCCAAAAAAGCTGGTGAGTTTTGAAACAAAAACAAATGACAGACTACTTTAAGAAGTAAGATTGCTTTAGGTACGTAATTGCAAAATAAATTGTTATTTTCCTACAGTACAGTAATAATTAACTTACGTTTAATTTACTTTTAGTGCAATTAATGTTAATGTACTATGGTACGCATAACTGTACTGAACACAGTACTGTATTAAGTTACGGATAATGACTTTAACATAAGGGAGCATTCTGCTGCATATAATTTACTGTATTAAAACCCTATGTAAAACTTGTATAATAAATAATTAGAGTTACATAAAATTGAAAATTTAAGAGTTTCACTTTCCTACATTTTCCAAAATATGTACTATACTGTACATGATGATTCTTTAGTTAACAATAAATTACAGTATAGACATTCTGTGTTATAAACACAGTATAGTATGTTATTTTTATTGATCGTCGAAGTACGGGTGGTCTATTTCTGTTGTGTGTCTATTCTGCCATCCGTCGCCCCAGCGGTCCCGGGGATGACGGTTAATCGACTCTCCTGTATCCATTAATATTTATTATACTACCACAGAAAGCTTCATTGGAAACTTCTAAAGATTTCAGAACTTATTGGTTTTTTAGATTACCAATCGATAAATATAATGAAAGTAAGATAGGTAGTGCTGAGAATGTTGTAAGGTTATTTCAGCGAGTTGAAGATAATAATGACACACAAAACGTCACAAATCCGGATTTGAATAAATTAGCACATGTGATTTATATTTCATCAAATTATGTTGGATGGCAGGTAAAACTATAACTTTACTACATATAGTATAATTTATTTTATATATTGCTTATTTGTAGAAGGTTAGATGTTGCGGGGGATAAAGTAGTCCTGGTTTCTGTTATATGGAAACCTCATCAGGTGATAAAACATATAAAGCACGTTAATACTTTGGCATTTTTTAATATCAAGCTTAACTTTCAAAATATCTCCGATAAAGTAGTCCAACAGATTTGCATCTGGCGAATTCGCTAAACCATTCGAAAAGTTGTTTTTCAATCAATTGAATTACGTATACCTTATGCTAAATAGTGATGATAAATACAGTTCTTGTTAGTTTTCGTGCCCAAGACATCAATATGGTTTCTAAGAGAGTTGCACGACAAATACTCGCGTTTATCTAAACACCATGGTCTGAAAATACTAGCGTAGAACCGTTGTAGTGATACTTCGAAGGTATTATCTTCGTATTTTCTATTTTGCAAGTTAAAATGACCTTTATCCCAAGTTCATTTGGTAATATATGCGCAAAGTAGATTTCGCTCGATTCGATTACGATACTGACAACGATACGTTCGAAACGATACCGACATAACATCCACAGTGATGTCAGTATCGTTTTGTGTTGTTCGATAAAAAACATCTAATTATCAATAGTTGTTTGTTCAGCATTGATTCATGAATTCTCAACTTATCGTACACCCCCTGTAAAATATCGTTTATAGATTAGTTCGTCTTTCTATTGACTATGGATGTAACTAGACCGAGATTGTGTAAGATAGACCGCTAACAGATTAACAATTAACTCGTTGTCATTCGCAAACGTGTGTGACAAGAAGGAATCACTTCCTATTCTCACATCTTTTCCTTAGCCCTTTCAAGAGAAGTGAAAGAAGATAGACCCGTCTCGGGGAAGGTAAGTGGCCATTTCCTTACATTGCTTTTTTAAATTCAATGCGCGGTTTATTGTTTCGTTCGTGCCTTTGAATTTTGCTCGAGGGGTTACAGTCCACATTTTGCCATAGGTGTGCGGTAAATCCAGACAAGTTTCGTAGATCTGGAGCTGTCCCTTTCAATAGTTAATTGTGAATTTCCAGCCAAATAAGGAAGCAACACAATGCCACGTTTCAAGTCCATCGTTTCTATCTGTTATTACAGAATTGATTTCAACAAAGCAGGATCGAGGGAAAATAAAAGCAGTACAGTGATCGTAAGACCACTATACTGCTTTTATATTCTATAATATTTACCACTATAATGCTTTTATAAATGCAGTCTAGTGGTCGTAAAACCCCTATACAACGTGGCGACAGTTTGGTTTATTGTTCTACAGTATTTATAACTTCATACATATATGGCTCGATTCTCGATTTTACCTTACTAACAATATGTAGCTTCTATTTATAATACAAAAATTGTTAGGACGATTTCATTTCATTCCGTTAGCAATATAGCAAGTAAAAAATAGCGAAATTAAGATAATTGGATTTATGATATTACTTTGTTCTTTTTATTGTATTTCGCCTTCTCTGCTACTTCTCCATGACGTTGGTAGAATTAAATGATTGAATGACGAAGGTTTAACGCAGATATTGTAGGTTGATCCAGCCCCTTAATATAACGAGAATATGCAAATTGTGTAAAATAAATTGTTAAAGATACGATTAAATCGCATGACGTAGGAAATGACTTTGGCGGTGATGTAGGATCTATTCGCTGTCTTCGAAGTAATAACGGAACAGGCGACGGTGATGCTCTTAATGCTTTACTGGAGTCTATCTTTGCCATCTTCGTTGTCTCGGTATGTAGGCGGTTGGTTGACTTCTTCCTCTGACGTTGGTCTCATTGACAAAGTTGTTTAACAATGAAGATGAAATATTGATATGAGTGAATGAAATAAGATGTGAGTGTCGAGAACAAGATAGTCAGCAGAAAATACATGAATGTAGTATATGTGTTTATCTGACCTGATGATGATAGATTTTTGTTAGACTGATTTGAATTTAAAATAAAAAATAAATAAGCGACTTGTTGGTGGCGCTTACTTAGATGCCAATCAGATTTGAGTGCGAATTTAGCTCACTCTGCAAGAATAAGTTGGTTCGTCACTCATAAACTATCAGAATAAGAATCAAAATGCGTCTAATAATGCTGGCTTGGGTGGGTCCAATGAAAAGCATTTTTTCTCGTTGGAAATCTTAAAGAACAATATATATATTGCTGGTGACGTCCCAGCAATGTACCAGACTGCGAGGTATTACTTCTTGATATGTGTGAGTGAGTAAACTTACTTCCTTGATGAAATAATAATAATAATCAATGCGTTGGTAGTTGTAATCCACGATGTCGGTTAGGACATTAGCGAAATAATGATTTTTCATGTTAATGTATTTGTGATTGCCGTCGCTCGCGAATGCTTCTCGCTATTGGTATGTACACATTTGAACTGGTTAGTTATTTTCAAATACAAGATTGTACAAGGGATCTCCCATCGGGATAAATTGTGATTGCGAGTTTGCAAAATTTGCTTTCACGCATTTTTACTTTTCGCGGTAAAACATCGCAATTTTCATTTCGTTTATTAAATTATGTCTTATTGAATTAAATATAATTGTTCAATTTATATTATAATAGCAGATTATTTATATGTTAATTAATTATTTGAATTAATTTACATGGACTTCAGGTAACACTGTTTATATTTAGATAAACCCGAGCTGTAAAAAATAAAACGTTTTTTTGTTGTTAAGGTCTTTAAAGTGAAAAACGTTCTCGAAAATTGGAAAAAAGGAGAGGAAAACTACGGATTTCTTATATCAACAACTGATTCTATGGAAAATGAGTTTTTAGTGGATTTTGCGCACAAAGAAATGAATGGCGGAAAATATCAGCCAACTTTAGTTGTTTACTTAGATTCCGAAGAAGGTAGTAGTTTTTTTTATACTCTTTATATTTTAATGAATTTTAGAATTTGATTATAAAATATTTAAAAACCTGATTTAGCGCATGGAATTTCATCCTATAAACGAACGCCTAAAAAGACACCTCCCCGAATAAATTCACGGAAAGAAATTAGTGGCCACGCAATTCCATGCGCGAGACACGTGTGGTACATTAGTTTTCATGAACTTGGCTGGAATAATTTCGTTATAGCGCCGACAGGCTTCATGGCATATAGGTAAATAAGTTTGAACTTGAAATTATGCTTTTATTTTCATTGTACTACTTAAAGAAGAATGTTGATGAGTGTGAAAAACGTAATTACAAATAAAACTACTACTAACTAGATAAATATATGATTCCAAACAATAAAATACATTGAAAAATAATAAATTCCATCTACTAATGTTGATATTGTACCATAAAAACTGTTTATTGTTACATCTAATTTATAATTTCTGCCTATGTAATTAATACAGGGTTACCACGAGGATCAGGGCGTTTTTTGAAAAAATATTATTCGGTTTATTTTAAAGTAAAAATTATTTATTGACATAAAAATGTATACCATTAAGTTATGCTTGGAAAATAATGTCTGAGAGATGTTGACCGTCTTCATCGATGCATTCTTCCAGTCTGCCTTTGAAGGTCTCCCACATTCTTTCCAATGTTTACTGATCAATCAGTTGGATCTCACGACGAATCGCATCTTTAAGTTCCTCTAATGTACGGGGTTTGTCCACATACACGCGAGATTTTAAGTAACCCCAGAGGAAGAAATCGCACGTGCTGAGGCTTGGAGAACGCGGAGGTCAAGACAAATCTCCAAACCGGGAAATGAGACGAGTGGGGTAGGTACGCCGAAGCAAGTCCATGGATAGTCTTGCAGAATGTACTGTTGCACCTTCTTATTGGAACCAAATTTCGTTCGTGTTTAGTCTCCTCCTACGCAACTCTCTTACGTCTTACGTCAACTCTCTAAGTCTCCTCCTACGCAACTCTTCTGATATTTTCAGTGTACCATTCAGAATTTACTGTCACTGTACGGAACGATTCCGCATCGGCGCGACATCGCACACTATACTGTGACTAGTGATGAATGCAGCGGGCGTTCGTGGAGCTGACTTGGATTTGTCTCTGCACAGTACCGACAGTTCTGCTTATTAACTTCCCTGCTCAAATGAAAGTGGGTCTCATCTGACATGAAAATTAGGACATTGTTGTTTTCTTCAACAGTTGCAGCATCTGTACAGCGAACTCTTCACGCTTTGTATAGTCTGCTTCATTCAATTTCTGCACGAACATGATTTTGATGCGTGAAATTTTAACACAAATTTTAAATTTTTTTTCACCAAATCACGCCCCATACGCAAAGCACTCTGTTGCCTCCGAGCAGATCGATACGGACTCAGTAACAGCGCTGCTCTTACCCTTTCCACATTTTTTGGCGTCCTTACCGTCCGAGCAGACCCAGGTGGTTTTCTTTCATCAACGATCCTGTTGGTCTCAAGTTGTCAACCCATCACAAAATCCTTTTTCGGTTGAGGATTTCACCGTGTCACCCAATATTGAAATGACGTCGGAAAGATAATTAGGTTGGCGTCACTGACGCACCGATTGACACAAAACTATCGTACGCAAACACGCTGTGTTGTAACGTCCATTGCTCCATTGCGACTGAAATGGCATAACTATACGAGCCCACGGCCGTCCACGCTATCCCCGTCCCACCTGACATTGCCCAGTACAGTCCCAACCAAAAACGCTCTATTCCTCGTGGTCGCCTTCTATTTGGAATAAAGACTTATTATTATATGTTTCAGATGTACTGGCAGTTGTAAATCACCGCTTAACATGAGTTATAGTAATCATGCAAAATTACTAAATGTGGCTTATGGTATGGGTGGTAGTACTGCATTACCATGTTGTGTTCCTAATAGTTACAAGAGACTACTTATGATGTTCTATGATAAGCAATTAAATGTTGTAATTAAGGAATATGACAATATGATAGTTACTAGTTGTGAATGCAGATAATTGATGATTTATTTCAAAAATCATATTGCACTTGCTACTTTTTTTAATGATTAATTTTATAATAGCAGATTAATATTTATATCGATTATTATTTTTTTGTTTAAAACAAGTTAGAAACAATTTTAAATTGTAACTTTTAATGTATACGATTTCAATAAATACAATATTGCTCCACACAGTATAAAATACGTTATACTGAAACATTAATATCATTTAATTTAAAATATTCTTGGATTCATAATAAAAGTGTCACTTATGTACTGTAACTTCTACTGATATTACTTTCAAAAATAATATACAAAATATATTCTTTTATACATATTTTTTCGAAACCCTAATAATATGGAAGGCACTATTAGCTTAGAGGGTAAAAAGCTTCAATCGACTGTAAATTGAATTCAACGTTTTGAATTCAAGAAATTTACATCATCCCAATTATATTTTGCATGCAAAACAATAATACTTTAAACATGGCCGTTTTTAAATTGGTGAGTAAACAAGAAATTATTTATAATTTTTTATTTCAACTTTACAAAAGAAAAAATGAGAAAAGGGTATAATAACAATTCTTAATTTATAATATATAAGAGAAAAGTAAATTATTAAATTAGAATTAATTATCCATTATTAATGGCCGATTAATCTTCAAAAACCAAAATAAGATTAGTTATTATTAAATTTAGAGATATAGAATATCATAATGACCTGGACGATAGAGTAAATGTACTGACGGTTGTCGTCCTTCTGGAAAATCGTGTTCAGTGACTGAATTATTTGCACCGCGATCCATATAAACTACCCGAACACCCGTATCAAGTGCAGAACATGCTGCTATTATATGAATGTGATCACTTTCTTTGTACATAGGTTCTACTTCTTGATGGCAGAAATCTGCAACCTGTATATTTATAAAGATATAACAATTCATCAACTTTAAAATGTTAGACCTTTACTACCAATTAAACAAAATAAATGTAAAACGAAAACTATTGGCGCTATAACATATTTTTTTTACAAATTATGAAAAATTAAACAAGTCTTTTCAACACGCTGCAAAAAAATGAAACCAGATAATTCAACAAAAAAGCAACTATGCTGCTGCCATTAATCTTATTGCTAAAAATATATTCACAAAGAATCATTTAACTAAAGCGGTTGTTTACCCAATAATGGAAAACTGGAACGATGTTCTGGACGAAGACAAAAACGTGCTGCAATTTATATCGAGTTTAAAAAAGCGTTTGAAAGTATTGTGAGAAAATATTACATAAAGAACTAGATATTGTAATGGGTTAGATGAAAATGAACAAAGTATCGATAAATACAAATAGAGCAAATGCTGTGATAATATTAATAAAGAAAGTCGAGTTAATCAATATCGATGAAGATGAGACTATCTATATGAGTTGGTTGAAGAAATTAAGTACTGAGTTGATAACAAATAAATAGTATTAAAGTTGAGAACAAATTTTCAGCTAAGCATAAAAAGATATTATCAAATCTTTTAGTACTACCAAATAAATGTATGACAACTATTTTCAGAGTGACAATAGTTGAGTAGATGAGATAAGAAAAACAGCAATGTTTGACAATGTGGGCTTCTACTCCACAAAGGATTTTGGGTGGATAAAACGATTTATATTTACAAAATAGAAGGTTTAAGACTATAGAAGGATAGTATCTAGACAATATCCTATAGAACTATAGATCAAAATAGAAGGAAGTTTTTGAATCAACTACAAATAATGGAAGTTGAATAAAATATAAATTATTCTGCATAACAGTTCTTAATATTACGTACTTAATATAATATTATTTTAATCTTATACACTTTAATAGTAAAAGAAAGAGAACTTACCGTTCTTTCACCTTCTATGAAATTGCTATAAAAGACTTCATCTCTCTGCAATTGACCACTGGTAAGCAACCTTAAATAAACAACCATATAATCCGAGTATCCTTGCTCATTAAATAGCTGATGTAGTTCAGATTTGGCTTCGTTAATATTCTTGGTTTCATTCACTTTGTTCAATACCTCCATAAATGTGTCATAAAAGTCTTCTACTGTGAACTGGGGAAATCCTAACTCAACCAATCCACCCTTACTGTTCTCTGCTAATTTATAAAACGTACTAAACTCTTCTTTATTCTCCAAAAGTCTTTCGATATGAGCGTAAGTGAATGCACGGAAGAAACAATTTCCATCGGGTCTAGTTCTTCGAATAAATTTAAACTTGGCGGATAGATCCTTTATTTTTTCAAGATACACTTTATCAGTGGAATATTCATTACCTAAAGATGATATTTGATCTAGTTCGCCAACTAATGGTATAGAATCTGAAATCTTAAAAAAAATAATCAGTAATTTTATAACCTAAAAATATTTTGAATTTACTTCTTGTTGAATTTGGCGTTGTTGAGCTAGAATTAATTCATCTTGATTTACTTGTCCTTGCGAAGTACCACAATCATTTATGCTATCACCCATTTTAGAAATTAAATATACAAAAAATAGCTTTATATAAACGACACTACCGGTTCGACAACTTTAAGCTGTCGATCATTTGTCGGCTTTACATAGGTAGAAAATGTTTTAAAATGGTGTTTACCTTGAAACGAAACTAAAGTTAAGGCAATAAATTATGTGACATTATGCTCCTTTTAACTAAATATGCAGATTAAATTCTTAAATTACAAAAATTGAAAATTTATTAAAATTTAATTGCTATTATGCAACCAGAGATACACATGATGTTGTTTTCGTGCTTTCGAATATCGCAAAATAAATGCTCATTCAACCAAATTCAGAGCAGCATTCAAAACAGAAATATACGAAACTTACTACTGCAAAATTAATAACGCCACAATATTCTAAATTAGATTAGAATAATTTTGAACTATAAATGAATACTATACACACAACAAATAAATTATTAAAAATTTATATCAGCATGTCCCTGTGCAAGGATGGGCCACAAAACTATAAGTATATAATATAATGTTATTTCCTGACCTTTTTGCTAGATAATGAAAAATGAATGCGAATAATTTTCTACAAATCCGTACGTTTCGACAGTATTTTAACATCATCATCAGGACTAATAGTTATTTTAATATGTTGTGACATTTGATGCTTTGGTTGCTATCGAAACGTAAGCGTTTGTAGCAAAATATACGCTAGAGGCGGCCATACACACATGTTTGAAAATAGCTTGCGGTATGCCGCGACGTGAAAGTTCGTGAAGAGATTTATAACGTGACAACGCCCTAAATAACACTTTTAGCCTATACTTTAGGTTTTCAAAGCTTCAGGTTGTGACGAAATCAAGCCGGTTTCCCACTATAAAACGCCCACTGTTTAGGAAGATTCAATACTTGCTAAATTCCAATACGAAATTAAGAAGAAGACGTATAATTTAGACAAATGTTTTGTCGGTGATAGATTAATTTTAGCAAATAAAAGGTTGACTAAAATTAGATTTGATATGAAAACAAAAACATGTCTAAAGTGCATTTAAATTGATGAAAATATCTTAGTGGCTGAAAACTGTTAAAAAAATATATAAAACAATAATGAGTAAGAACAGTGAACCAGAGAAGCCTACAGAATTGGAATGCCAATTCATTATGAGACTTCCACAGGTTATTAGAATTGCAATTCTATTTTTCCAAATATATGAGTAATGTACATTTGGGTTTAATTTTAAAGTTTTGCTGTATTGATATAAAAGTATGTTTATAGTTTATTCAGGACATTTAAAGATATCAATGCAATATAGGTATATATAGACGATGTATCTGCGTATAAACTGTACAAATGAAGTCTCCATTTTAAGAAATACACTTAATTTTTGAGTAATTATGGCTGAATAAGAATTTAATGCCAATGTATATTATAGTGCATAAAAAAAATGTTTTGCAGTCAGTTAAGTAAGACAGTATTCGGTTAATTTGTATAAAAAATAATTTACACTGTTGAAATACACAGGTACATTCTACTCAATCGGAGCAACTATGCGTTGTATCAATAAGTATCTAGTCACTAGAGACGTAGATTATTTTCTCGCATGGCAGATACTTTCGTTCACCCAAGTTGACGGCACAATTTTTCGGCAAGGACCTTCAAATCTGTCAATCTTTTTAAGTTCCGCAAATATATATATATCTAATTGTAACGATGCCAGGCTGCTCTTTTACGCTTATGTGGCACTGATGATTAAGAGTTTTTCATCAAGGGCATCAAAGGGAAAGATTTCCTCTACCAACTCACAAACCGATGCCTTTCAGCAACTGCAAATTCTACCGAATACCTTACTTAGCAAAGTGTATATACTGGTGTAATCATGACTTCATATTCCAGGAACCTGCAAAAATATTGAGAGAGGCAGTACGTATGAATAATAACCTAAAAGATCGTTTTACACTAAAGATCGATAACGATATGCGCCACGGTGAAGTACGCGTCGATCATTGGTTGATGCCGGCAAAAGTCATCGATTTGCCGTCAATAGTTGAATCTTTAAAAACAATCGATAGTAAAGGTTTCTATAAAACAGCCGATATATGCCAGATGTTAATTTGTCGTGATGAAGCCGAACCTACACCCGAAGAAGAATCACAACAGAAACCGCAGAAAAAGAAAGATCCAAATAAAGTCGATAAGAAATATTTATGGCCACATGGTATTAATCTTTTTGCTTTATTCAATTAGAGTTAGTTATGATTTGTTTAAATTTACAGTCTATTAAATATTCTATTTATTCGTAAAATACTTTTATCACGCACATGTTAAAAACTTGAGACAAATAAACTGTAGTATGTTGTAGTTACTAGTCAGCAATGACACTATTATCTCCCGGTTAACAGTGAAAATATGTTTAGTTTATTTTTTCGAGAATAGAACTATATCACCCAGTTTTCATTACCTGCAATGATGTTTTACACCAAATGAGACGATGCATTATCAAAGCGATCTAGTGTAGATCTGCACCGAGAAAGTATAAAAAAATGTAGCTCCCAATACTTGTGTACAATAGTACTAATTACTTTCACACCTGATAGTAAT
>WYDF02035045.1:0-12664 GCA_009867245.2 Adranes taylori | reverse complement strand
TATATAATCAGTTGATTTGTCGAGAAACCGTGTTTCTGACCGCATAAATGAAGTGCTTGTCATAGGGCCTATATTTGGGCACATAGGGCACATTTGATATATGCAATGAGATTTTGTAGAAAAGTGGGAGAAAATGTGATTTTTTTAACTTCCTTTTCTAAGTTCATTTGAGTTGTTTCTAGTCGAAAATCATATTCATTTTGAAAAATTTTGAGAAGCCGGATTCCTGAGGCTTCTCGGTGATTGGCTCAAGTTCTTACTCTGGTTGAGGCGTCCGCTCTTGTTTAATTGGGCGCCAGAGATTTGTTCCTAAATCTCGGATAAAAAGGTACTAGGGAGTACACACTACAATGAAAATCATAAGTATCATTAATAATTTAAAAAATATATGATTGACCTACGGTGTTGATGCCTATTTACTAAATGATTTGTGCAATGCGTAAATACATTATTCACAGAGACACTAGGCCTAACATTTACAGTTTATTATGCCCTCACATATTTTGACTCTTAATGAGTTGCAATTGACGTAGCGAAAATTTCTAGCTGGTAACTTGATCGAAGATGAGAGCGGGATGTTGGTGAGATGGGTAGAACATTTTGAAAACTTTCTGATTGCTGCGGAGGAGTGAACCCCGGAACCACCAGATTAGGTGAGGGATGGCCAGATGGACAACGCTGGCGAAGAGGGGGTTGTTCCAGAAGTGACTCGAAAAAAGGTGAAAGAGACGACCTTCTTTATGCGCAACGACCGCGCGCCGTGATAGCATTCCAGCTGAGCTCTTTAAGTATGGTGGGAGGTGTGGGACACAGCAGTGATCTGTCCCATCCACAAAAAGAATGGCAAGATGATTTGCTGTAACTATCGTGTGATTTCTCTTTTGAATGTTGCATACAGCATTTTTTCGAAAGTAGTGGTAAAGAGTTTTAGACATATGCGGACAAGGACTTAGGTGAATACCAGTGTGGGTTTTGGCACAACAGGTCAACCTTGGACCACATCCTATCATTACGG
This sequence comes from Adranes taylori, assembly GCA_009867245.2. Lineage (NCBI taxonomy): Eukaryota > Metazoa > Arthropoda > Insecta > Coleoptera > Staphylinidae > Adranes > Adranes taylori. The sequence continues at coordinate 11,649 of WYDF02035045.1, read as the reverse complement.
CTAATTCTGGAGACGTGCTATGAGAATAATGTCAGCGTGCACCAACTTTGCATTGACAACAAAAAGTCATATGACAGGAGGTGTCAGGAGGTCAAAGCTGCAAGTGATATTGGAAGAGATGAGGGTACCAAAGAAGCGCATTAGTCTGGTGTGTATAACATTGCGTTACTGTAGGGCCAGAGCCAAGATCCAGGTGCAGTTAACAAGGAAATTTGAGGGCTGCTACAAGGAGTTGCACTTTTGACGACCCTCTCCAATATCCGTCTGGAGCATGTGATGCGGAGGATCCCGCTCAACCCACGAGGAATTATCTACACCAGATCCCTTCAGTATATGGCCTTCGCAGATGATGTTGTCCTTCTTGAGACGCTGCAATATATGTGTGAAGGCGCTTAGGACTAAGAATTAACAACGAAAAGAGAGAAAAGGAAAGGTTCGAGACGAGAAAAATTAAAGGTTTTGCGCGGTGAGTCACTTGGATGCGAAGAAGGAAGGTACAAGAGAGTTGGAGAGTTCAAAGACCTAGGGGTCCTGGTGACTGAGAACAACGAGATCAGTAAAGATAATTGCTCGAATTGCCACAGGGAACAAATGCTTCTATGCTTTTAATAAGCCACTGAAATCCTCAACTCTCTCTAGAAAGCTCTAGTTCATCGTGTACCGCATCATAATTCGACCAGTAGTGCTCTGTGGATGTGAAACTTGGACGCTAACTGAACGTAACAAGAATTTGCTCCGCGTGTGCTTAGAAAGGTGCTGTGAAAGATCCTCATAGCGATTTGTGAAGATGGCGGGTGGGGCATTTGAACCAACCAAGAAGTATATCAGGTTTACTGTGATATTGACCTGGTTGCTGAGGTGATGAGGATACGGCTGCGGTATCTGGGGCTTGTTATAAGAACGGATGGAGATAGAATCCCCAATAAGACTCTCGACCAACAACCGTACGGCAGAAGGAAGCCAGGCAGGCCAAGGATTGATGGCGTCAGAGAGCATGTGTTCGCGATGACGATCCGCAGCTGGAGGAGATGCGCAAGGAAGAATGGATGGTTGCTGTAGAAGAGGCCAGGGTCCTACATGGACTCTAGAGCCAGGAGAGTGAGTGAGTTCAGGAAGGTTTACCTTTTTGTTGTAATGGGTTTCCTGATTGAACAACCTGAAGCACGTGCTGTTGGTGTAGACTTTTTATTGAAGCACGATAACACGCTTTCTCACTCTGCAAGGAAAGTTACTGAATACTTTCAAGAATATACATCTACACATTCATGGTTCTGTTTGGATTAAATCCTATTGACCATTTATGGGATCATCATGGACGATCAATAGTAGAGCACATAAACCTACCAGAAATATTAGAGCACCTTGAGCAGGCTCTCCATGGATAATGGGATCGTATTCCCCAAGAAATAATTCGAAGCCAATACGAAGTATGTCGTCTAGATACAATACCGTTATTGCGTTGGTGATGATGACACTCACTATTAAAATGTTTAAATTAATTAGAGTTGCCAAATTTCAATTTTTTGTTTGTTCAAAATGTTTCAGTTTTTTTTTTATGTTAATACATACATCGTGTAATTTTATTTTATCAGCTGCTGCTGTATTAGGTTGCCACTTAATTTTGTTGAAATAAATGTTTCACAAAAGCTTATATTGAAAATAATTCAAATTCTATTAGTAGATATAGGAACCATAGAGATCTGAAATGACCCGTTAATGTTTATGAATAATTTATTTTGTTATCTTAAATGTGCCTTTGTGTTTCTGTGTTCCGGTAGAATAAGCATATCAAAAATTGCACAGTTGCCTGAACAAATTGACATTCAGAAACGTTTAGTGCAATAGATATCTTGTGCACGGTTAGCTTTGAAATCACTATTGTAGTTCTTAATAAAAAATTTTGTATTGATTTAGCACGTATAAATAGATTATATATATATAAATAGATATACAATTTCAATTCGCTCTCTAACTGGTTTAATTAAATTATTAGAAACAATTTAAATGCAACTACTATGTGACTATATGCTCACAATATAAATATAACGTGTGTATTATTATAATTTATAAGTACTTCCCTTTACAGTGGATACATTTTAAGTATTTTCTTACAATAACTAACTTAAGTCGGTCTCTTGATCTTCGTTCAAATTTTGCGGGATCCGATCTTTTTTACATCTAACTGTTGATCCTCTTCAATTAGGGTTACCAACCTTACAAAATACAGGGAATACAGCATTATCCGAAAAGACAATTGACAAGTGTTTTGCAGAGTCTTATTGTGGCCGTTCTTCTTATCAGTGATGAGTTTCGTCACTAACGATTTCCTTCGTATCAGTGACGAATTCGTGGAGGGTGACCAAATTTGATTATTACAAAAAAAAACCGATCTTGCACGCAACTTTATTGAAGATAGGGATACCAACTCGGCTCAGCCCAAAAAGATTACATTTCTTTAAAAAAAATCACATACACATATTTTATACAGCAAGAGTACATAATTTTACTTGCCAAAAAGAGTACATATACTCGGCGAGAGCCCGGGGACAATTTAATGTGAGCAAACGAACAAACAACAGGTGCAATTGTAATCGTCGTCAATTGACCAACGTTCAATTTTCTTGGAGAACAAGAAGATAACTTAAGTGAGGTTTGAATGAGAGTGATTTTCTGCTGGTTTTCTAGTACCTATATACTTTAATGCGCAGCAGGCTGTCGGCAATACGTCCAATTTTATTACAGACGTGTGAAAGATTTTATTGTTCATTCAAAATGCGTTCGTGGTTAGGTACTTTTAAATCTTGCTATGTTTCCCACGTTTGTAGCCAAATATTTCTTTAAAACTCAATACTTTCGTAAGATAAATTTGGCGTATATTTTTTAAGTAAATATTCTAAAATCTAATTTCTTAATTATTTTGTCTACTTTGTATATATAATTCATTCTTTCTATTGTTCAGATTTTACTTTTTTAGATTTTATAAAGTATTTATCTTGCATGTTTTAAATTAAATTCATTATTTTAAAGTTTATATCTTATTAAGCAAGTTTGTTATTGAAATATGCATATGCTTTTATAACTAGAACGTGATTTATGATTTATACATCAGTGAAATATTTAATAATTAATAAAGAATGATAACAGAAAAGAAAATATTCACATTATAAGAGGAAAGCCTATTTTCATAATAATTGATCATTTATGCAAGATAAAAGCATTTACATGTTTCGCATAGACTTTCCAATTAAAATTGTAGAACAATATGGTAATGATTTTTAAATGAAAATTGTAACTCTCTCTGATACATTTACGCTTTTCCATTATCTCATGCATTTAATTTAGACTTGCTACCAATAAGCATTTATAGTAACTTAAATTGATTTAGAATAACCAGTTAGCGCAAGACATTACTGTCTGATGTACACATAGTGTTAATATATCAAAAAAATTTAATTAAATGATTTTTGGAAATATTCTTAACTACAGATATAAGCAATGATTTTATAAATATTTACCAATAAAAGATTAAACAATAAGCACTTTTTTGTCCCAAGAGTACGAGCACCGCCTTTAAAATATCTTGAAACGACTATGAGAGGGCGCTATTGAGATGTGACATTTTACTAAAGTTAAAAATTGTAGTTGTTGAAACAGCGCAAGCTCAGTAATAGACCTGGTCGTCTATTTATAATGAGCGTTTGAAAAAGGCATTTTTTGAAAAAACATGCAAATTTCATGGATTGACATATGACATACCGTGAGGTAGAAACATTCGTTGGCATATCGAACATTGCAATACATATAGCATGGTTGGTTGATTAATATTATAAGTTGTGACAGACTCGCTCGCGAGACGCTACTAATGGGGAGTCTTAGCGATGTCACAAATGACCTAAACTAATATCTTAATTACTATTGAATATAATAACATCCAGAAATAAGATTCTCGGGCGCCAGGTCAGTTTAACGGGAGACCGCACGCTGTAACTGTTCTCTTTGTTCCATCGGTCCTCAGTGCAGTTGCTGAGCTACGAGTACGTAGATATCTAGGAGTTCTTGTGGCCAGCTGAAAAAGATTCTAGCTGTTAATTAATGAAACAGCATTAACTATTTTACAAAATAAGTTTATTGATGTTCATATTTAATACAAACAAACAAAGAAAGAAATATAAATAAATATAAATGCAATCAAATGCCAACTTAATAACGTATTAATGGTGGTTAGCGAATAAACAATAGCTATAAAATATCAGTCAATATAAATTAATACAAAGCATTATATACAAGGGGTGTATGTAAAGCAGTGCAAATATGCGGTGATAAAATAATAATAAAACCAATAATGTGGGAAGCAGGTAAAAGCGGGGAATAAATAAACTGGGAGGCGGGGGGTTTACTCTAGCAAAATGATATAGATGGTGGAAAAGGTAGAAATTCTAGGAACCACTATGAGCTTCGTAGTCCCCCGGCCATTGTAGATGTTACTGTTTCCGAGCAAACTGAAACTAACCATACACTAGTGGGTAGTATAGAAAGGAATCTACTAAATGACGCGTAACACCCCGGCGGTCGTAGGCGTTACTGATGTCGAATAACTGAAACTAGCCCCGGCGTTCGGAGGTTAGAATTATACACTCTAGTGGTTGATGTTGGGGAGGGACCACTATATGACGCCTATCACGCTGGCGATTACTGTTGTCGAGTGGCTAAAACTAGCGCCTGTGGTGGTAGGTTAAAATTATACACTAAAATTATAGTGCGTAGTACGGAAAGGAATCCAATATAGGTCACTAACACTGGCGGTCGTAGGTGTTACGATCGCTGAGTGATTAAAAGTAACCCCGGCGTTCGTAGATTAGAATTATACTCTAGTGGTTTAGGAAATAGATTGGAGGTGAGGTATAGGTCTATCCACAGCTGAAGAGCAGATGAAAAGGGAGAAACTTACAGAGAAGATTAGACACCACACGTAAGTGCCTGATAAAAGCATATTAGTATGAAGGTACATTCTTCAAGGTGTCACGCCAGTTGCTTTATATCTTCTATATATCTAGTTTACTATCTATCACCCCCTTAACAACATCGTTCGGTGGAATGAAAAGAATGAACAACAACAAATGATACCGAATTTTGGTTTCTGCTCTATAGCTCTTCCAGTTTGGAACGAGCTCTAGAAGGAGAAACAAAGGTATTGAAAATGCATGCAATAGAGCAGTATATGGTAAATGAAAGCGCTTACCAAACGCACTGTCTACTCGACGATTATCGCTGGCTGTCGCTCTGCTCGCTGCTTCGGCTTGGTTGTTCGCTGACTGCTGCTGCTCGACGTCTTGTCTTCGAGTTCGTAAAATTGGAACTAAATTATTTTAATAATGTCACGGTTATTTATAAGCTAAAGGTCTGATTCCACTCTTTGCGATGGCATGCGCTTAGCCATAACACAACTCTCTCACCGTGCGGTATTTATCAGTTAGCCACATGAGCTGCCAGCCACAGTGAACAGCGACGTGTAAGCATACCTATCAATCTTTACATCGGACGCTGTTACTATATTTACATATCAACAGCATAGCCACAATCTCATACTCATATATACGTACATATTATACACCGACAGCGTGCATAAGCAGTCAACACGCATTAAACAGCAAGCGTAACATCATTCCCTGCTGCATATAATATATAGTTAGCTAGCGGTGCACCGCAACGAAGCGCGTTAGTATATCTAGCAGAGACTATGTTAAAATTCAATAACTGGCTGTTCCAGTGCTGGGTTCGCGTAATTTATCTATTTAATTTATTTCTTACAAATTAAGGTTAATATGGCTTTGTTACAAATTAAGGTTAATGTTCAAAAATCTTATCTTTGTTACAAAATGGTAAACCTCGCCCTCGTTACGAGTACAAAAGTAATATTTCAATCTGTCACATATTTTATTCACTCTTCGCGTAGGGTTGTTGCTACCAGAGAGATTAATTTCAAACATTTTACTTATGTATTTCACTTCTTTTGCACTGTTTTTTAAACTTTAAAGGGTCACTATATAGAGACAGGCCAACTTATAGCGATCAATATATCATTAATATCTAATTTATTGTATATTTCGTTTGTTACAGGTATGTTTATATGGTTACTTTTATTGATGACTTCATTGGCATATCAATTTTTGTAAGTTCAATCTTGCTATTCTAAAATTCAGTGGTGGTACATTAAAAAGTGTATTTTATAATTTTGGTCTCAATACGAACAAAAAAGTGCTCAATTAGTTAGGTGCAATATCTGTATTTACATGCAGAATTGGCCTATTATAGTCTAATGCCGGTCTCAAACGATGTGTGCATTTAAACTTTAAAGGCACGCCATCCACACACCTTCCACGCCATCCACACACCTTTGTCGAATGCATTCGTACGAACATTTGCGTTCCTTTGATTCGTGCTAGTGTACCGATAATCGGTGTGAACGAATGTTGGCCGAAGTTATCTCCCCACACGCTATGCGAATGAGTCCGGATGGCGGATGTTGGCCAAATGCACACATCGGCTGAGACCCGCTTAACAAGAACATGTTTGTTATTTCTCATGTAGAACAGGTATGCTTAATCTAAATCAATTTCGAAGTCGCATTGGTAAAAAGAAAAATTAATTGAGCCACAACCAGAATTCATAACCTTCATCTTTAAATACAAACAGATTGTCCGTGCCTCATGCGTCTTTTATGGCGGTTTACCTTTTCACTTAAATGAAATATAGCCTCGTCACTGAACACCAGATAATTAGCAAATTCGTCCTTTCAACCTTCCAATACAAAAATCAGTTCGCGTTACATGTTTGTCGCGAATCGTGAACTTTGCACAACCAGTTTCTGCATGAAACGCAAGCGTCGTCGCAAAATCTTCCACAGTTTGCTGGGGGTATACCAAGTTCACGACTTGCTCTTTATTGGACTATTGTGAGGTAGGCGCGAATCTTTGTCTAATTGCTTCCAATCTGTCGTCAGAAACGTGTGGACCGTCCGGTCCTTTTTGTCGATACCATCGCAAACAGCTCTGATTGGCGGTTCTGTTTCGTATTGTCTTCGAAAGTCACGTTGTACCGTAACAACTGATGCAACCATCATGTACAAGAACGACCTGTCTTTGTAGAATGGCAACTATACAGCAGAAATCGTTTTATATTCTTGCATACGCAAAGTAATTTGAAAAATGACGATTATGCAGCAGAAATCATTTTGTATTCTTGAGTATACAAATAAATAGTCAAAGTATCCAAAGAAATACTGAATACTCAAGAATACAAAACGATTTGCATACTCATCATTTTGCAAATTCCTTTGCGTACTCTGCATTAGTTTGCAATCAAAGTAATATGTAAAGTAATTTTCATACTCAAGAATTCAAAACTATTTCTGCTGCATAGTCGTCGTTTTGCAAATTACTTTGCACGCCCTGCTTAGTTTGCATGCAAAGTAATATGTAAAGTAATTTCCATACTCAAGAATTCAAAACTATTTCTGCTGCATAGTCGTCATTTTGCAAATTACTTTGCTTACTCGCAAAGTAAGTTGCATACTCAAGAATACAAAACGATTTCGTCGGCATAGTCGACATTATGTAAATTATTTTGCATATTACTTTGCAAATTACTTTGCATGATCTGCATTAGTTTGCAATCAAAGTAATATGTAAAGTAAATTTCATACTCAAGAATTCAAAACTATTTCTGCTGCATAGTCGTCGTTTTGCAAATTACTTTGCATGCTCTGCTTGGTTTGCATGCAAAGTAATATGTAAAGTAATTTCCATACTCAAGAATGCAAAACTATTTCTGTTGCATAGTCGTCATTTTGCAAATTACTTAGCTTACTCGCATAGTAATGTGCATTCTCAAGAATACAAAGCGATTTCTACTGCATAGTCGTCATTTGGGAATTTGACGGTAGTATTTCTTGTTTGGCGGTTAGCCAATTTGATTTTTAGACAAAATATTTTGACACATATATTGCATGAAGTTAGTGACCGAATAAAAGAATAAAAATGTTCGAAGAGCATGTAGCGGTTGGCTCAAATTTATATATTAAAACTGGTTCTTTCAGCAAAAATAAAATGTGACCTACCACCAGAACACTAGATATATTCGTCAATATACATTTTATATGGCTGTATCTAAATTATAATCTATTGTGGGATAAAATCCACACGTAGCGTACAATAGAAAATATGAGGAAGCCGCAGATAATTACCATCGGAGTTGCATGCGGCTCGTGAGCCCTGGGTTAAGCATGCCTGGTATAGAATGAAACAAAGTTTAGGAAAACTTTAACCTTGAAAACTTATGATATTGTCAAAATGCATTATTTTAAAATTTGGTGAATTCGCCACTATTTTCAATCACAACCGTGGAACGAGAAGACATATTTTCACCCAGCTTTTTGAATCTGGCCTGATAGCTGGGTCAAATTTCAGATAAGCTTATGACCCTGGTAAGACCCCAAGGTTTTTATGGGATTCTGTGATTCGGGGGACTGTGATGATCTATCCAATTTCACATATATCGTTTTCAAGCTTTCAATCATTGCAGAGGACACTTGGTGTTTAAAAATTGTTGCTGTTTTTTTTGAGTACTTAAACACTTTGGAGTAGTTCCAACAAACATCTCAAACATCAAGAAAGAAACATAATGCTAAATAATTTTTACTAAACTTAAATTTAATATTTTATAAAGAAGTTAAATTTTTGAATCGATGTCTTAGGTAGTTTTTGAATTTTTCGATATTTTCTTTATTCTATGATTAATATCAATGATTTTGACAGCCTTACACAGTGGCGAATTTTAACACTATATATAATTACCATACATTTGTTTTTTGTGATTTTTTCTTTTTGCTTTAAATTGTTTTATTTCCTTTCAATTTATTTTAATATTTATTTTATATTAAATTCAATAAGATTACAATTCAGAAGAAAAAAAACAAAAACTCAAAAATAATCGTTTTTAATGTGAACAAAAAGTTATATTTATCCGATTAATTATTAGTACTTATTAGTAGTACTTTCATAAAGAATTTGAAATTAAAAGGTACAAAGTGTTTATTATCTGCTATATGGAACCGATAAACACAAAACGTTGCAATATATAAAAAGATTTGCAATCTCGATGTGACGTCAAACAATAATATATACAACAAGAATGTTTTGATCAGTAAATTGTTTTTGTCACAAAAGTACAGTACTTTATGTTATTTATATGCGTTTTCTTGGGTATGAGATTAAATTTGAGTGCAATCTACTAGGAATCAAATTATTTTTTGTCGTTTTAGTCCATATAAATAAATAAAATGAATTTAAATTTATCACATATAATATTTTAACTGTCGTGTGCCCCCCCTCCCCTCCTCCCGGCTTGCGGGGTCCCAGGCGACCGCCTTCACCGCCTGTGCGGAAGTCCGCCACTGGCCTTACAAAAATAGAATCACTAGTTTTCTTTGCTTGTGAGGCAAGATTTCTTCCCAAATGCTATATTCCAGTGATTCAATAAGGTGGCAGTTTCGCTAGAGCACGCCTGTCACTTAAGACGCAGTGGTCAATAGTTTCAATTCTTACAATATGCTTGTAAGATAACGTTCCGGTTTGTGCATATTTTCGAACAATTCGAAGATTTTTATTTGGCTTCACCTCGTAGATGCATGATATGCGGAATGTAGTATGTAGAAATTTATTTTATCGAAAAGAAATGATTTCGTTTTAAGGAAAATAAGGTTAACGCAATTTGTTTCGGAAGCGCGATTCTTTGCCATTTATGTAAACATACATTAAAAAATTCCTTTTCTGTCATGCCTATTTATGTGGATCTGTTTGCTACTATTTTAGCAATTGGAGGATTTTATATTTCTATGTTTGATCGACATCTGTGTTTCTTATAATTTATAAGGTTGCATTTTCAAATCTGTCTTTTAACTGGATTACTTCTAAGTAGGTTATTGTAACCTACGAGGAGTAGTCGGATAGATTTAAATATATAGAAAAATTTCCAAATCTGAAGGCCGCCATTTTACTATATAAACACTTTTGTAGTTGAATGCAAAAAATATAATCTCGGCACTAATTAAATCTCGAGCGACAAGTTGCCCAACCCTGAGCGCCGCTATTTTACTATATAAACACTTTAGTTTTCGAATCCAAAACATCTGATCTCGGCACTTAATCAAATCTCAAGCCACAAATTGCCCAACCCTGAGGACTGCCATATTACTATATAAACACTCTTATATTCGAAACCAAAAAATCAAATCTCGGCATTATAATCAAATCTCGACCATAAATTGCCCAACCCTGAGGGCCGCCATTTTACTATATAAAAACTCATGTAATAGAATGAAAAAATCTAATCTCGGCACTCTAATCAAATCTCGAGCTCAAACTCCCCAACCCCCAGAAAGATAAAAATCAGTTAACCCTTTGAGGCCGGAATTAATTTTTGTCCAGGAAAGTGATATTTATTATTCAAATTTTTTGTAGAAATTAGAGTCGCATTCTGAACAGCTATATGGTTTTCCTCTCCAGTGTGAAACAGTTTGTGTGTATTTAAAACTTTTTTCTGTGAAGCTAGAATTGCATTGTAAACATTTGACGCATGGCACTTTCTTTCCGACCGCTCCAGGTATAGTTTATACAATTTGATTTATAAATATATTTTTATAATTTAATATTGTTTGTGATAATTTATGAAGCATACACATTAGCCAGATTGATTGTTCGTAATATTTAAAAGTTTAATGTACACACACATATATATATATATATATATATATATATATACGCAACCAACCCATTGTCTCCATAATGCGAGAAAGTGAATTTAAACATTTATTATATTTTTATCATCTTTAAAGTACAATAATTGTAATCGTCAATATTTCTACTGCATTAATATGATTTTATAACCCATAAATTTTTTATACTCTGGCCGTATATTTTTGAGAAATTTTAATGTAATTGCGTGAAAGTTTTTTAAGCTATAGGTATAAAGAATTTTGAAAGCCTTTCCATGGTTGATTTAATCTCAGCCACAGAGAAATCGGTTTTTATTCAAGATATAAGTCATAAGTTACTCTTAAATTGTTAGTATCGGTTTTTTATTGAATCTTTTTCATAGGTTATATTCTGAACCTTGTATGTTATTTTCCATTAGTTGCTTGGTATATAATTAAGTATCTTGTACTAATTAATTGATGTTTTATTTAATAGCGATGAGAATTATCGTAGTTCATGTTTTGCTTAATATTTGAAAGATTTTTAAATGTTTGAAATATAATAATTTTGAATAAAATCATATTTTATTTGATACCGACATTTTGTTTGAGATCCTTTGAATACCACTTTATTTGAAATGGACATTATTTGCGCTTAATTATCTTTCTGTGTAAGTGACGGATTTAACGTTTAAGTGGCATTAACTAATTCTGAGACTAAAAAAGTAAACGTATACTGGAGGTGTTTTTCGGAGTAACTTAAAATTTTGGAAACATAAAGCCTACATTTCTAAAATTTCGTAGATTATAGGTCAGAAAGGATATTACTAAGTAAAATGTTCTTGTCCAGTAGTATATAATATCAAATGAAAATCATCGGTAATTGGACATCAGGTTTT
>WYDF02035034.1:0-12664 GCA_009867245.2 Adranes taylori | reverse complement strand
ACTCTTCATTCAACTGTTGTAACATGATTTGGGCTTGGTATAGATCAACGGCCATCAGAACGATATCATCTGCGAAACGAAGGTGACTCAGATAGGTGGAACTCCTTGATAATAGTTAAAGTAGGCAAGAGCGGGAGAAAATAAAAATATTACAAACAAAACATTTATGGGTACGTAAAACTACAGCATTTAAAAATATTTTATATAAAAGACATTCCAAATATCAGAAACATATATCAAATTTTTTAATTTAAATCAAATGATATAAATATTTAGCCACCGACTGAGTAATAAAAATAAATTCCACATATTTAATTGACATTGGCTGAACCATAATAAGGCTGCTTTAATAAATGTTATATTAAATGTACTGCCTTACATTTAATTCATTTATTCCTACCGGTTTCGCTTACAACATAAGCATCTTCAGGCTTAAGAAATTATGAACTTTAATTAATTGCATAATTTCTCAGTGCTATAATTCCTAAGTAAAATTTCTAAGCCTGAGGATGTTTATGTTGTAAGCGAAACCGGTAGCAATAAATTTATTAAAAATAAGGAAGTATATTTAATATAACATTTATCTATATATTTTGTTTGAACTTCTTAACATTTTTGTGGTTGCCGATAAAGTCTTATGAGTCCATATATTTTGTTATTTGGAATTTATTAATTGTTAAGACTTTTGTTCCTAAAAACTGTTTGTTTTGAATTTCCTCGTCTTTTGCTTGAAATTATTGATGTTTCCGACATCTTTAATATATATTAGCAATTTTTTGCAGTCCTTACGTCGGTATTGAATATATCCGAATAATTGCAGTTTTTTTTTTGTAAAAAAATCGTGGGCGTGATCGCCACCTCATATTTCATATACTTGAAGTCCTACATTTGGTATATCTTGCACAAAATAATAGTTGAAGCTTTTAGTTTTGACTGTCACCTTTTAAGGCGTCTATTAAATTCAATTAGCACAATAGTGTTCCCTCGGTCCCCATATTTCCCAACGGCGCGGACAGTTTCGGTGTCCGCTTTGCTTCAGCCTACTCTTGACTCACATTTACACCGTATTTGCCTACGGCGCGAGCAGTTGGCCTGTTCGGTTAGGTATGGCCGACGACCCTTCTCGTCTGATGACAAACGCTAATTTCTAAAGTAGCAGTCTTGATCTTATAAATTTGTCTGTTGCCGTTTTTGATATAATTTTTCCCCACTACTGCTTTTGAGTCACTTTATCTTCGTGTCCGCTTTGCGAAAAATTGAGGTCCCTGGGTCTTACACTTGTTCCCTAAGTTTTCTTTTTTCAGCTTTCATAGGAACCGAGATATTTAATGTAGTACAATAACCGGGCTCAAGTTAATCGATCGCAAAACAAATAACACCCGGTATATATGTTAGTTTGTAATTTTAGAAAAAAATATTTCAAATAAAATTGAACGAGATTTTGGTGGCCTAAAGAATAAAGTTTATTCAAGTATCCTATCATTTACAGTTCCTGAAATATATCAAAAAAATTTAAAATATTTAATGTGGCAACGTCGCACTATATACCACTTGCAGAGATAGCAGTACTTTCATTCGACGCATAATACAATATACTATATTCGAGCGAAATTGTAGTCTTCTAAAATTTCCCAATAACATATTTAGTTTCAACCCCTCCCAAAATTATAATGTGCACCCGCCACTGATAACAACATGTATTCAATTGCAAAAGCAGTTTATATGTCTCATACAAATATTTTTTCCGATAACTTTGCATACGTAGGTCTTAAATGTATATATGTAATATGATTGTTGAATGTCGGTTGTTATGGCAAGTTGCAAAATTTTAAATTTTTAAGGGACATATCTTTGAAATGATAAGAGTTAGACCCATCATGTATCGTTTTAAATATTATTAAAAGGGCTACCGAAATATAAAAAAATATAGGGTGTTACTAAAAATTATTTGAATAAAATTTTAATTGCTCAAAATCGGTCAAGTATTTTCAGTTGCTCACATTGGCCGAATTGAGGTCCCTTAGACTTACATACGTTCCCCAACTTTCCGATATATTTAGGGTAGTACATTTTTTTCCAGGTCAAATTACTCCGGTGCTAGCTTTCCTAAACTCGTTTTATCGTTTAGGTATTAAAGGGACTTTCGACACAAGAAATAAAAAAAGACATTAATATCTCCCTAATCTTTCTTCTCTTCTTTAAACATTCCTCACCCATTTTATAATAACTGTCCATCCTACTTCTCTCCCAGTTTTTCTGATTTTTCATCTCAAGCAACACCCGTACTACCTTTGAGACATCTTTTTTACTATTCATTCCTTCCTAATTTACTTTACCCTTTTCTATTTTCCATTACACTCAATCGGCAAGTGGTTCGATTCATTTCTTTCTCCAATTATCATATTTTCCAATATTTCACCTACACCTTCACTCACCACCACATAATCTACTACTGATCCTACACCATAACCCTTAAATGTTAAATTGCCTTCCCAATCTCCTTCCGTATATCCATTTCGCACACGCCCACCCACCTCCACCCCCGACTCCAAAAACGACTCCTTCCACATTTCTTACTATATCTTTTGACTTGCTCTCCATATATATCTCTTTATCACTAATACATCTCCTTCCTTTTTCTCCAATCCTCACATTCTAATCTTCAATTATCGCTATCATATTTCATAATCCTCCATTCATTCTTCAATTTTCACTTACCATTCTCCTAACACAACCCCAGTCTTTGCTTACATATACCTCTTATTTTAAATAAAATATCGTTTGGTTAAAAGGAGATATAAATATCACATATTAGGAATGTTCTATATATGATATAACATTTTCAAATTGTAGTTTTTGTATCATAAAGTTTGTATCGATCCTATCTTTATTGTTATCAAGGAATCCCATGCTAACATGTTTCTTGTGGCACATTAAATGCCGTAGGAAATAGGTTATACATCGGGAAACAGTATTTGATCAGGGCTATAATAGTAATACTTAACACACCTTAATTATGGTACTATATTGATTGAACCATTATTTAATTTATAATAGATTTCCAAGTTACTGCTTGCATTGGTATTCTGGTCGATAGATACTGGTTAACGACAGTAGCATCATGTCTCAGTGAAGCGGCAAAGCAAATATATCCATATTTATTTGTAAGAGTTTGTGGGGGATTAGAAAGAAATAGATATAATAAGTGTATGCATGAATTCGACAGACGTGCAAGATATATCGTTATCCATGAAAGGTAATTTAAAGCAATAAAATTAAATAAAAAATTTAAAGCCTAAGCTCGCTCGTAATATAATTGCAAATTTTAATTCCGTCGCGGAGTAACGGTTTTTTTTTAAACTTTTATTTACGGAATTATAATGAATTTTATTATTTGAACTTAATTTATTAATTTAAATACACTTAAATACAATATTCTATAAGAATGGAAATAATAACGCAAGGTTTAGTTATTATTCCAATCTACTGAGTATTCCAGTCATTGCATTTAATTTAGAAATAATTTGCTGGCAATAGGTAGTTCAACTTAATTTGTCATCATTATTACCCCAAGATAAATAATTTCATTCTTTTGGATAATTTTTTTACCACATATTAATATTAAGACTGATCGGTTTGTTTCATTTTTATAAATTAGATTATTTCTAAGTATGTAATGCTTTTCCCGGAGTAGAGTAATATAGTGTCATCTGCAACTACCGAGTATTTTACAGTCAAATTGAATTAACTCATATTTAGTATATAAATTAAATATAGAATCGGACTCAGAACCATTCCCTGTGGCACTCCTCTACGTACATTATATTTTACTTTAATTTTTACTATCGTTTGTCTATTACACTAGCCGGCGATGGTTCTTTTTTAACATTTGATGATTGATTCCAATGTAACTTGGTACGCTGAACCCGAAAATGACCTTAGTTTCTTTCGACTACGTCAGAATTTTTTGTAAATCGCAATTTGCACAATGCAGTATATGTCGAAAAATATTACAAATATGAGACTTAATGACAGAGTGAAATAGATTTGTTTCGTTTAAAACAAATATTGGGGCTTATAATAGACATAATATAATAGAACATAGAAAATAAAAAACTAACGATTTTAGTCGTGTCGACGTCTCTTTGGACCAGCCATTCTCTGTTTCAGGCTCTTCCGTGCATGTCTCTTCTGGGATCATATCGATGCAACATCCAACAATAGTACGCCATCATTGTAGTATTCCATCTTCCTTGTAACACTTTTCCATTTCCCTGATGTCCTGATCGAATCTGCCTCAGACTGCAAAACAACAAACGCCGTCTTCCAAAAACCAACCCGTGGCACAATGGGAAAAACGAGAGCTTTCAAAGTGCGGTCAAAGACAATCTTGATAAAATATTGCAAGAAAAAATCAGCCAAATGAACTCCGAGGAACGTTGGACAGAAATGAAACAGAAAGACAGAAACACAGAAATGAAACAATGAAGCTAGCTGTCGAATGTGTAAATCCTGATAAAAACTAACCAAAGAAACTATGGATAACGCAAAGCACTTGGGAAATAATATCCGAACGAAACAATTTAAAAAGCAAAGGACTACAGGAGAACGAAGACCAGGAAACATATAGAGAACTTAGCAAAGCCATTAACAGAAGGCTTAGGATTGACAGAGATGCGTATATTGTTTCAATATTTGAAAATATTGAAAAACATGCAATCCAAAACCAACCACGGGATCTATTTAAAAAAGTGAAGATGCTCTCAAAAACCTTCCAACCCTGGTACCTTCCAATTAAAGATTACACCGGTGATTTAGACTGACTACGACACCTAAAATTATAGAAAGATGGCGTCAATACTGCGACAAGCTTATAGCCTCTAAAGAGATTGGCATACAAGAGAATCGGTCGCTTGAAGTTCGGGTATGTGAACCACCAATTTTAAGAGACGAAGTCGAAAAAGCGCTTAAAAAACTTAGTGTCAAAAAAGCGCCAGACTCAGAGAATATTGTAGTGGAAATGTTAAAATGAACTGGACACAAAGGTACTACCTTGCCAAATTTGTCAAAAAATATGGGAAACTAGCCAGAAGAATGGACGAAATCCGTATATGTTCCATTACACAAAAAAGGTCCAAAAGAAGAATGCAGTAATTATAGAACTATTGCTCTAATAAATCACGCAAGCAAAATACTACTGTACATCATACAAGAAAGGCTCAAAAGTTACCTTCTTCCCAATATACCCCCCAGAACAAGCAGGTTTTGTGCCAGGCCGAGGAACGAGAGATCAAATTCTAAAAGAGACAGATGGTTGTAACGCTGTGTGAATACAATGTCTCAGCTATGTTATGTTTCCTCGCTTATAGCAAGGATTTGACACGGTCCATTGGAATAAACTGTTGTACCTTTTAAAAGAAATGGAAGTTCCCGACCATCTAACCTACCTTATTAAACAACTATATGAGAACAACCTAGCCCAAATAAAAATAGGAATCGAATACTCAGGACACTTTAGAGTAGGAAAAGGCGTAAGGCAGGGATGTATTATCTCCCCTATACTTTTGAACATTTATGGAGAAGGAATAATGAGAAAGGCGCTAGAGAACTGGAAAGGAGGAGTATTTATTGAAGAGAAAAAGATTTCGGACCTTCGATACGCAGATGACACTATTGAAGCGGTTGAAACTGTACAAGAAATGTATGAACTCTTACAATGAATCGAGGAAGTAAGCCTGGAATGCGGACTGCGACTAAATAGATCTAAATGCCACTTGATGATTATAGATCGGGAAGGAACGGTTTCTCTACCATTGCAGATCCATGAAATAGTAGTTAAAGAAGAGATCATCTATTTGGGTAAGAAGATAACAAATGGGGGTGGCTCAGAGCAAGAGATTAAAAGAAGAATTGGGATGGCACAGGAGGTTTTGGGAAGAGTGGTTAAAATTTGGAAAGATCACCGTATCCGCGGAGAAACTAAGACAAGACTTGTGAAATCTCTAGTGTTCCTTATTGCGGAATATGGCTCGGAAGCCCGGGCCATAAATGCTGCATACCGACGAAGAATTGAGGCGTTTGAAATGATATTTTACAGAAGAATGCTGAGAATACCTTGGACAGCACCAATGCATCCATTTTAAGAGAACTAAAAATACGTGAAAATGAGAGATTATTACCAACAATCCAGCGACGTATGCTTAAATTCTTCGGGCATGCAATACGGAAGGACGGTATAGCAAAAGGTGAAGAAGAAGGTCACCGGTGAGATATATAGACCAAATAAAGCATAGTACACGAATGCCGGTTTTCCAAGCGTACTGCGTACTGTAGAAGACAGAGAAGCATGGCGAAGGGTCACTATGCAGTTTCCATGAACGAGTCATGACGTTCGAAATCGGACAACGACTGAAGAGAGAGAGAGAGAGAGAGAGAGACTTTGTTTTGATTAAGATTGCTACTCCACCTCCACTGCTTGCGGGGCGTTATGTTCTATGGATTCTGTATCTTGGAATATCTTGTGAGAGTCTGTTCTCGCTGACCACAATTACACTGATTTCTTCTTCCTGTTGAAATGTTCTCAGTTCAGGACTTTTGCGTTCCAGGTGCAAATTTTAAACAAGCATTTTTTATTGATAATTTGCGGTAATAGTCCAAGTAGAATTTGCTTTATCCTGTTGTCTAGCTCGTCGTTCATTGTTTGAACGATTCTATTTTGAACTTTCTTTGCGTAGTTGACAACTTGTCGTAATTTTCGAAGCTTCCAAACTTTCTTTTGTTTGCTGTTTTTGAAGACCTGGGTTTATGCGGTAATTCCAACTGCTTGTACTATGGTTTCCTCCGCAGTTTGCACATTTATATTCGTTTTATTTTTTTATCGCACTTCTCGCGTCGAACACTTTTTGCCTTCTTCGATTTTGTCGGTGTTTACAAAGACCATAGGGAAGTTTTTGCTTTTATTTCCTAACCTTTACTGAGTGTAGTTTGGTTAAGCAGATCCTCCTTAATTTCATCGTTGGAAAGTTCTGTCGGTAGTACTCTGATGAGCTGTTTCTCTTCGCTTAATTGGTAAGTATGGTACGCCTCTTTCATGTCATCTAGCAGTTTTCACGTTTGTCTGATACATGCGGGGTGGAAAAGTGTCTTTTTATTCCTTTCCTTTTCTACTTTGCAGATTCAAATCCCATTTTGTTCAACTCTATGTACTTTTTTATTTCAGTGTAATTGGCTTGATTGTGTACAATAATTGGTGGTGGCTTCCAGATTTTTGGGCCTTTTTCGGTCTCCTGCTCTTCATTATTTTCCTTTTCTTTCTTTTCTGGCTCTGGCAGAATGAACTCGGAGTCATCATCTCTGCTTTATATTTCTACTTAGTCTTCATCTCGTGTGGGTTGAGTTTCAAAAGAGTTATGTGTTGGTGATATCACATAACTCTTAACCAACACATAGGAGTTATGTGTTGGTTATGAGTTATGTAATATCATTACTGGTTTTGTTAGAATCGTAATAGATTTTGCACTTGGCTGTTGAAATCCATCAGAATCCGGTCTACGTTTCTTGACTGTCGCCTTTTAAAATTTTTCCTTTAGAGATTTGTATTCATTCCCTAGGAATGTCAACCTCCAGTTTTTCTGTTCTTCACGCCTTGCATTCTCTTCTGTTTCGTATCTCTTCTTCAAAGCTACTAGTTCACTTAACAGTTTATCCACATCCTCTTAGGACCACATTTTTTCCAATTTTCCAAATCTCGATTTGCAAAACTGAAGAATACACAAAGCAAAACTTTGCATGCTACTTGAAGCTTTTCGTGCTAAGCTATACTGCTGCTTTAATTCAATAAATTTTAATTTATCTTTAATAAATATTGCCACGCCTCCCCCTCTCCTTTTTGCTCTATAGTTGTATATAGCCTGCTAACCTTTTATATGTACGTATTGCGTTTCATTTGTTATAAACCCAGGTGTCTGTAATAATAGCAATATCTATAACATTTCCTTTTACCAATAATTCTAATTTGTATTTTTTGTTTCTTATACTTCTTATATTTAAATTCACAAATCTTAATTCGTCCTTATTTATGTTTACTCTAATGTTCACAGCAATGTGTATTATTTAGTATACTTTAAATTTAAATTTAAGTTAAGTTTGTATTTAACTTATCTAACTTACTTGTTTCTTATAATCTAACTTACTTACTGGACTCGGATTAGTTTATTCTATCTATTCTAGTATACAACTTTGGATACATTGTATTGATATTAAGCAAAATTTTTAATTTTATATGTATTTTATCCAGGTATAATACAAAGCCAGATAAACCAGAATTTAATATAGCAATGCTGAAAGTTCACAAACGTTTCTCTAACTATATGAATCTTCCAATAGTTCAACGTTATCGGTCTGAAGGAATCAAACGATATTATACTCAAATTAAATTTGATTCGTGCCTAGTATTTAGTTATGGGTAAGTAAAAGCAGCTTTCGTATGATAAGTTCTCGTTCCTATCTATATTCGCAGATATATGTATTTTTCGAGGGAGAAGGTTTTCCTGCTATCCACAACTACAATATTGGAACTCGCCACTAGATGGCGCTGCAGCACATAAATTTCTACACCGTTCAACCCACCGCCATGAAAATTTATATACATAGGCATTTGAATACGAAAAATATTTTTATGCTATCTACTTTGTTGTAACTCTCCACTAGATGGCGCTGCTGCACATCAACTTCTACACCATGAAAATTTATATACATAGGTATTTGAGTACAAAGAATATTTTTATGCTATCCACTTTGTTCTAACTCGGCACTAGATGGCGCTGCGGCTATTAGACCACATCGCTGACCACAGCACAGCCGCGACAACTAGAACATGTCGCAGGCCGCGGCAATTAGGCATATCGCTGGGCGTGGCAAAGCCGCGCCTATTAGGCCACATCGCTAGCCGCGGCAATGCAGACATCGGGGGTATCAATATAAATATCTAGTGTCAACAGTAATTCGTTATTCGAAAGTTCCTTAAACTCGATGAAAGTGTTCCATGTAACAGTAGAAAATGGATCAAATTGGAATTCGAAGTACGAGTTAATTCGTTCTTCCAGAACGGAAAAGAATCAAGGCAACTCCTCTAAAAATCAGCCCATAAAATGATAAAATGTGTGCCCTTCGCTTGAAAAGAAGATAGTGGCGTAATTCAAAATGGAAAAGAAAGTTTCCTAACTCGACGACGTCAAAATGAAGAAAATCATTACCGAAGAATATGATACCTGTTGAACGTAGCAGTAGAAAAGAAATAACCAGGAAGGTTTTCTTTCACTATAGCCAAAACCTACCTTCCTTGGACTATCGTCTATTTCCCAAGCTTAACACTTTCCTGACGGATGCACTTTTGAAGAAACGCATTGGTGCGAAGGAATCACGAGGGCAAGTACATCGAAACAAATATTACGTTACGAAAGTCAATTTGTTTCCTTTTATACAGGACACGTGTCTCTCATGAAATCATGCACAAATATTTCTTAATCTACTACTTGACCAGAAATTATATTCTAAATATTTTCAGGTATATAGATCGAACATTTGGTAGTAACGAACTAAAATTAAGAAAAAAGAAAGTGGTTGCGATACGTAATTGCGATTCAGCGTTCAATTTCTGCGCAAACGAAACTACCACAGAATGGTACTTGTGCTCTGAGGATTTGGGCGCTTCACTAGTTTGCGCCAATCGCGTACTCGGAGTGTTGGCAGCATGCACAGAGCATTGTCCAGAATTTAAAGATAGAAAAGAAGATCACTTGACATTTACAAATCTGGCATCACTTCAAGAATGGCGACAGGATATAATAAAGGCCGATTGGCAGCCAAATCAACCACAATCTAAAGCAGGGACGAACGTTATAAGTAGATGTAGCGTTTGTTTGGTAATAATGGTATTAGTATCAAAAAGAATTTGATAAAAATAATGTATGTGCTTAAACAGTGAATAACTTGTATCAAGAAATCTGCTCTCATATAACCAATCAATAACAAAACATCAGATGTACGATCATAGCCGTTTTTCAATCCAATTTTTTCATGGAAATTTATTATTAATACATCTGAACCCGAATATTTTGTTGGTTGAATACAATTTTTTATCTTATTGATATACCTGTTATGTATTCCCATATCATTTAGTAACCTAATTTGTCATTTCTGGTTGTTTAATTATTCTAAACCCATATTGGGTGATTTCAGTTCACTGTATATTTATCACTAATCAATAAAACTTGTTTATATTACTATTCACTATAAATTAGATACTGTTAACATGTTAATGGCACTTAGGACTGAACAGTTTTTATTGTTATAATTTTTTTAATAGTGATAGTATTGACACTATTATTTGTGATTTTCATTCTAGTGTACAATCTCTACCACTTTTCATCAGAGATTTAGAAACACGTCCCTGGTGGTGAGCTAAACAAGAGCGGACACCTTATCCAAAGTAAGAACTTGAGCCAATCACCGAAATAAGTTAACAACGAGAGATAATTTTATATGTTTTTCACCTCTAACGCATGTAAAGAACTGGCATGTGCAACAGTAAATATAGCATACTCGCGTTCAAAACTTATTACGCGCAAGATAGAGGTGCTTTGCACACTGTTGTACGTAGATCACGAAAACAACCTAACCAGTTCCCATATATACATACTAACAACGAAAAGCAGTCGCGAGCGAAGGCTATCACACATATATTCATACGAAAAACCATTATTTCGTACAAACTGGAACAAGGAAGTGAGCATAGACACATTTACATTCATACGGAAGAATGTTATTACATTCAGATGGGGAAACATGTTTTCACACACATGTACATCGATACGCTTCATCTCGTAAATATCGCCGTCATGCACGAAAACCGCTCCATTTTCTCGCAGTAATTTTTTTTAAATTTTCTTGTATCGAAAGCTCTTTTAATATTTAAGGGATTAAGTGAGTTTCAAAAAGACGGACGACTTAGTATCGGAGTAATTTGACTTTAAAAAAAAACATTTCTTCCCTAAATATCTCGGTTTCTATGAAAGTTGGAAAAATGAAACTCAGGGAGCATATGTATGACTAAGAAACCTAAATTGCCCCAATAAGAACAACCGAATGTACTGAACTGATTTTGAGCAATAAAGATTTGTTGAAAAAATTTTTAGTAACACCCTGTATATTTTTATACATTTCAATAACCCTTGTAATTCTATTTTAAATAATACCGCATATGATGGGTCTAATTCTTATCGCTTCAAAGATATAACCCTTAATAACTTAAAATTTCGGCTCTTGGTGCCATGGCAAGAGACATTCAACAGTCATATATACATGTAAGGCCTAAGTAATAGCACATATATGCAAAGTTACAGGAAAAAACATGTAAGTTGTATATGACCAATAAGACTATGGCATATAACTTATAGGTGCTTTTGCAATTTAATAAATGTTGTTATCAGTGGCGGATGCACATTATAATTTTTGGAGGGGTTCAAAATGATAATTTTATTCAGAAACACTGAAATTTTGATCATGTATAGTATCATAGTATTATGTGTCGAAAGAAATTAGTACTATGCCTGAATCTGGTGTAGAATGCGACGTTGCCATGTTTAAAATTTTACGAACTTTCCGATATTCTCAGGAACTATAAAAGATAGAATACTTGAATAAACTTTATTTTATAGGCTACCAAAAGCACGTTACAATTTAACGTATTTACCGGGTGTTTTTTATTTTGTAAAATTTGCGATCGTTTTTCTCGCTTATTTACTATATTAAATATCTCAGTTCCTATGAAAGTTAAAAAATAAAACTTGGGGAACATGCGTAATACCCAGGGATTTCATTTTAAGCGAACGCGGGAAAAAATGACACAAAAACGGCAGTGGAGAAAATGTAAGCAGGCCGCGCCAAAGTGAGACAGCTTATCGTAGGCAAATGTGGATACCAGGGAATTAATGGGAAAGCGAATACATGCATAGACGAATTCACAAGGCCAAGGCACGTCAGACTCCTATTTTAGAAATTAGTCGAAAAGAGAGTCAAGAGCGATCGTAGGCCATGGCAAATCGGACAGCGTAGCTGTCGGCGCCGTAGGTATATACAGGAAAAAAGTGAGTCAAGACCCGCCGTAGACCGCGAACAACTGCACAGCGAAATTAGTCGAAAAGTCAAGAGCGATCGTAGGCCATGGCAAATCGGCCATGGCAAATGGCAAGCAAAGCTGTCCGCGCCGTAGGCAAATATGGGAACCGGGGGATTCATGGGTAGGCGATTTATAGGTTAGACTAATTTTGATTAATTAACCCTAAAAAACTATTGTGCTAATTGAATTTAATAGACAAGTTATAAGGTGACAGTCAAAATTAAAAGATTCAAATTAAAGGTTTCATGCAAGATAAAACAAAACGTAGGACTTCCAGTATATGAAAGATAGGCTGGCGTCCACGTCCACGTTTTTTTTTATTAATATTAATATTTTGTCAAATTTTTCACTAATGATTCTTGACCAAGCAAATCGCTGTATACAGTCTCAAGCAGACTATTTCGAGTAAAGTAATTAACTAATGTATAAAATTGTTGTAGACAGGTGACCAAAAATTGTATAATAAATGAAACTAACTTTTCATTA
>WYDF02035023.1:0-12665 GCA_009867245.2 Adranes taylori | reverse complement strand
ATATTCTAGAAATTTGGACACAACGTTGCATTCGAATACGCGCGTGTTTTTAAATACTTAATACGGGAATAAGAGAACACAATCTTTAAAGTTTTCCACAAAGTTGCATTCGAATACGAGCGTGTTTCTGTATACTTAATCTGGGAAACCTGGAGTACGGAAATACGGGACAAGGGAATAAGAAACATATTCTTGAAATTTTTGTGGCCATACGCTGGTTCCGGCAACGGCGCGGGTCTAAGCGAGTTACTAATTTTGAAAATTTTAGCAACATACATTTTTTTCCCTTGTTTAGTAGAGTAAAAAGCTCTTCTAGACTATATGAGTCGTTAGTGTTTATAAAATGATAAGCAAAATTTGAATTAAACTTTAACTTACGTAAACAAGCTATATATTCACTAATTCGTGTAGTGAAACATCTTCTAGTTTGGCGGCCAATGTAGGAGCAGCCACATGCACACGTCGAGAGTAGACACGATTCCTCTGATTTATAGGAATAGGATCTTTATTATGGTCTAAGATCGATTTGATATTATTGGAAGCCTTAAAGGAAATAGACAATTCCAATCTTGTTAGATTCTCCTAATAGAATAAAAAAAAATCATTAATAAACTTTAGGGAAAATGTATGTGTTCAGGAATAACCCCTGTGTTCCAATTTGGTAGTTCCAACAATTTAGGTTAATTTTAGGCCACTTTACACTTTTGTATATTAATATGTGCTATGTTGCTTAAGTTTTTAGTTTCAGATTGTTTAAGTTTAGTATTTACAAATTTGAACTTTATTTAAAATCAAAATTTATAAAATTTAATAGTTTTCTTAAAACATGTTTGGTGATATATAATTATAATTTTTAGTGGTGTAAATTTTGAATTGTATCTTTTTCTAATTTTTGATTTTTTTATGGGTTTGAGAGATAATTAAAATTAACAGGATCGTATGTAGGACATCGCGGTTACCCGCTTTGTCTTCAAAACTCCTAGAGATATTGCGCTGTATTCACAGTTGAATTTCACTGTATTCACAGTTCAGAGTTGAATTTTTGAATAAATATTAATTTAACGTCATATATCTAGCGCGGTAATTTTCAGGTAACTGTCCATTCATTTCTCTATTGACCTAAATATATTTTCTTCTTCGTCCAATATCGTAACCGACGTGCGGTGACTACGCTTGATGTTGACATTGAATAGGGCAATTAGCTAGTCTCTGTATTACTCGATATTATTTTGAAATCAAATTAATAGTTGATTTCAAAATAATATCGCTCCATCTAGTTGAGGATCGGACCCGTTTCCTTTTCTAGCTTCTAGTTTTCCCTGAACAACAAGTTTTTTCATGGTGTCATGTCGAGAGATGTGTCCAAAAATTTAAAAATTAGTCGATATGTCAGCGATGACAATCTTTGTACGGGTTTGACTTCATTTATGATAGCGACATTTGTTCTTCTAGCCGTCTAGGGAACTCGCAGCATGCCATGCCCACATTTCAAACGTACTTATTCTTCTCCCATCATTTGATAGTGGCTTGGATCAGATTTAAGATAGCTGTAACTACGAGAAAATTTAAGAGGAGAAGTAGACTCTATGATGTTGTAAATATGAAGAAATAGCCTTCTGCAGAAGCTTTTAAATCGAAACTGAAAAACCAATTTGAGGTTCTGGATTTGGAAGCTATTGAAGGAGAGGAAGAAACATGGAAGAAATCTTAAAAATACCATTCTAGAAACATGTGAGGATACCCCAGGTCTGAAATATTGATTAGCGGTAAAAGATGAAACAAATTATTAACGCCAAAACGAGGTCTGCAAAAGTAGAGTTTGAAAAGAAACACAGTCAATTAAATCGGCAGATAGGAAAAGTGCTCGCAATGGTAGACGGAGACAAGTTAAATAATAGGCAAGCAGACCTGAAGCAGCTGCACGTACAGGTGATATGAAGGAATTGTATCAGACTACTAGAGTACAGTCATAGAGGAATTATTTTCAAAGGCAGCTTGTTCGCAGTAAAGGTTAAAACCGACGCCATGTTGTCTGAAGGACAGGATGAATTAGCTGGATGGAAAAAACGTTTTGCAATAGTGCTCAGCCAAATAACTAACCATGTGAACGAGGATGGAGACGAGATGGAGGTGTAATGGATTAACGATCTTCGTATAAATGTTGAACATTTGAGTGAGTAACATCAAGAGAGCATGGGAACAAATGAAAAATGGGAAGTCATCAGAGTTAGATAACATTCCACCAGGTGCAATGAAAGCTGAAATTGACGCTTTGTATCGGGGCTTTGTACCCCGTTTTCTAAATGATGTGGCAAGAGGAAAAGGTACCTGCTGAATGGAAGAAAGGGCTCATAGTGAAGTTGTCTAAGAAGGATGTCCTAAAAAAGTGTTACAACTGGAGAGGAATCACCTTTTTATCTATACCCAGTAAGGTATTTACGCACATCATCTTAAATCGTATTAAGACAGCGATGGAACAGAAATTACAGAAAGAACAGGCTAGTTTTCGGATACATCGTATCTGTATAAATATGATCAGTGCTCTTCCAATTATCACTGAACAGAGCTGTGATTGGAGTTCAAGCACATATATGCTATTTATTGATTTTCGGAAAGCTTTTCACTCACTGGATAGGCAAGTCATGTGGCATCTTTTTCTAAAGTATGGCATCCCGCAGAAGATTTTTAATCGAATACGAGAGACCTACAATAGCTATGAGTGCCAAATGTGCCAAATCGTGCATGAATGAAAGAGAACAGAGGCAAGGATGTTTACTTGCGTACATTATCTTCCTCATTCTAATAGATGATATCATGAGGAAATGTAATCAAAAACGAAAAAGTTTACAATAGGGATTAACTGGCAGACTGATAGACTTAGATTATTTGGACGATATCTGCTTGCTGGCACACACTTTTCAGTATATGACTGAGAAGTTGAAAGAAATGGAAAGTAGCTTAAGATTAACTTCAGTACGACCAAGGGGTTGAGATTGATTTCAAGAAATCGAGAGAATTTTCCAGTTGGATGGACAGAAAATCGAGCATGTTATCTAGGAAGTATGGTCGGTAAACAAGGTGAAGCATTAGATGACATTAAAGCACGCATAAAGAATGCAAATGGGTCCTTTGTGCATCTCTACCCAGAAGTCATATAATATCTGTACGAACAAAGTTGAGAATCTTTAACAGTAATGTTGATTCTGTTCTTTTCTATGCATACGTAACCTGGGAAGCTACTGTAACAATTACGAACATGTTACAAATGTTTGTAAATCGATATCTTCGCAAGTTTTACGTGTCGTACTGCGTGTTTACTGGCCAGACATGATAAGAACGGAAGATATATGGAAACCGACTGGGCAAACTCCGATTTTTAACTAGATTAAAATGCCGAAGCGGAGGTGGATAGCCCATACATTGAGAAAACAGTATGGAGCCATCGAGAAGAAAGCGCTCGATTAGAATGCCCAAGGAAAAAGGGGGCGCGGCATACAAACAAATAGCGAAGATGAACCACCGATCCTGCAATGCGAAATAGGAAACGCCGTTGAGCGATTGAAAGTCAGTAAATAACCGGCCGCGGACCGAATAACAGAAGAGATTTTAAAGCTGATGGAAGATCTGGGTTGTGAAATTATGTGGAAGCTCTGCGTCGTAATATGGACCATAAATTCTGGCCGAAAGATTGGTGCCAATCAACGTTTATACCTATCTTTAAGAAAGCCTTCCCCAGCCTGTGTACGAACTACAGAACGCTAGCGCAGCAAGGTTATGCTGCTCATCATCCATGAGAGATAGAAGTGCTTCCTTCTCTCCCAAATAGCAGAGTAGCAGGGTGAATTTGTACCAGGAAAGGGTACACGGGAGCAAATTCTTAACGTCAGACAGATTATCGAAAAAGCACGACAACTCAATGTCCCCATATACCTCTGCTTCGTGGACCAAGGTACTACAACACCAGACGACATTGACTGCGAGCCTCTACAAGCCTAACGAATCCACGGTGAGAATCGGTTCGACAACATCCTACACATTCAAAGCAGTCACTCTGGATGGATGCAAGAATGCATCCTCTCCAACATATGCGGAGCACATAATGCGGAGTGTGTTGGACGGTTGGGAAGGAGGCATATCAATCGGAGAAAGGCGCATCAATAATCTCAGGTACGCTGACGATTCCCTAATCAAGCAGCGTAGACGAGATGGAGACGATATTGGAGGGACTTACCGATACCAGCAGACGATATGGGCTAGAAATAAACTCGCAAAAAACAAAAGTAATGATTGTCGACAGGGCCCATAACACCAGCCCGAATATTACAAAGGTAGCTGGATACGAGGCAGTGAAAAAATTCAGCTATTTAGGCTCCTTTGTATCTTTTGTATACCGTTAACGCAGGATGAACTAAGAAATTAGTATAGTGCATGTGTATAGCGAAAATGTATTTGTAACTAACATTTTGTAAAAATTATAAAAATGAAACGCAATAAATGTCAATTTCAACACATACTAAAATTCTATGTCATAAAAGTTACATTCTTTTTTTATTTTTTTGTTTGACTTTCACATTTTTCCTCTTTCTCTGTTCTTTTGTGCGTTCATATTATAATAACGAATATTACGAACAGGTGTTACACCACTTGAAAAAGACAAATGCATTGTGGTGGCGCTGCTCGAATGTAGAGAAGAAGAGAAATGGGAAACAAAGCTATTCACCCAGAGGCGTTGAATTAACCGAAATATTAAGTAATTAAACTTCAAAAAATTATGCAAAACATTCTATGCGGTTTCTCTCGCATTCATGCAACGGTGAAATTTCAAATGTAACCTCATTATTTTATTGTACTGTAAAATGGTTGAAATATTTAACAATACACTACGCTAAAAGAGGAGTTGAGGTTGTAATGTACAAAAAAAAAATAGGCAGAAAATTGAAAGAGAAAACATTTTGTGCAACCATTCTGTATCACCATTTACGTAGAATTTATAGCGTAGAAATTAGAATAATGAATATGATTCTTTCCATGCTGAAAATATATTAAATAATATAATTATATCTCTACTTGAATTAGAAAATAGCCTTTCTACGCAAGTTACAAAAAATTCAAAATTATTTAGCACTGAAGTGTTCAAATTATTTGGAACATCAATATTCTAGAAAGAAAAACCAATATTAAAAAAAAAACTACTAAAATGTATATATATTTGATCAGAAGAAACATCACTGGAAGCAGCAGTCCGAATCAAGGATTCCATTATTCATTTGGGTACTATACTTTATTTTTAATTATTCAATATGCAAGAGTTGTAAATAAGAAATTTGTTGAAGAAATAACAGAAAAAATATATATTGTCAATCACGCAGTCAGGGTTTGTTAATGGTAGGGGTACTGCCGATAATAAAGTCACTATAAATTTTACAATTATAATTCAAAAGTTGAATAAGGTTAAGAGTTTATACTTACTTTTTGTGGACTTGAAGGTGGCCTTTGACAGAATCGTGAGAAAGCAACTTTGGAAGAAAATGACGGAGGCTGGGGGTTCAGAAAGAATCTGTGATAGGGTAAGAAGTTTGTATGGGGGTACAGTTGTGAGGGTACGGACGTGATGCTGATAGTGGCTAAACGTGTGTCAGTGTGGTTTAGGGTTAATAGAGGGGTGAAGCAAGGATGTGTTGAGTTTCTTTAATGTTTACTTGTCTGATATGGAAATGGTATTGAAAGAAGGTCAAGCTGGGGCGATAATAATAGGAGGGAAAAAGATGGAAAGCTTGGTTATGCTGATGATGTAGTAGCAATGGCAAGTAGTAAGGAAGAAATACAGGAGGTTATAGATAGAATGGGTAGGTATATGTGTAAAAGGGGTTTGGATGTAATTGTGGAGAAGACGAGAGTAATGGTTTGTAAGATAGTCAAAATGTTGTGTTTTTAATGAATGGAAGATCAATAGGGATTGTGAAGGAAATATAGTATTTGGGGTATGTGGTAAGTAGGATAGCATCTTCAAAGGAGCATGTTAGAATATTAGCAAGGAAATCACAGGTGGCACAGAAAGGATGGGATATGTATGGAAAGAGAGGTTCGGTGTATGTGTATATGACACTAATGATACTCAAAGTGTGTAGAGCAGTAGTGCGGGCGGTGAAGAAAAGAAAGAAGTTTGAAGTGATGGTGGGAAGGTATATGAAGAGAATGTTTGGAGCGTAGAAATCGACACCGTGTGAAATTGTGTTACAAGAACTAAACAAAGCTAAATGTTGAGTGTACGGAGTGAAGAACATGGTAAGATTCGAAAAGAAAGAGGAGAGAATGGTAAAAAAGGTAAACAAAATCGAAGCGATGTTTTGTAAGAACGATGATGAAAACGTATGGGTAGGTGAAAGAAGAAGGGTATATGAGAGGTGTGAATGGTCTATGTATGAGTGGTATGATAGGAAATGTGTTGCTGCGGCCAGCGACATCGCCTAACAAAATTTCAAGAATATGTGTTCCCGTATTCCCGTGTTCCCCATTGAGTATATAAAAACAAGCGTGTATTCGAATGCAACGTTGTATAAAAATTTCAAGAATATGTGTTCCCGTATTCCTGTGTTGCCGTTCCCATATTCCCGCATTTTAAGCAAAAAAACACTTTTCTTATAGCCTGAAATTTAAGAAAAAAATTTTATAAAAATTTTAAAGAAATTTTATATATATATATATATATAAAATTACCGTTCGATTAAATGATCCAATCTACACCAAACTTCATAGGGTCACCCGCTACGCTATGTTAAAATTTTCCTGAAAATTTGATCGAAATCAGTTAAGTACTAGAACGGAAAGTACTAGGTAATGAAAATTGCAGCTTAGATTAGTTTTGTTATTGAAGTGGAGGGAATGATGAAGGCAAAGAACGAGGATTGGGTGAATGAATGGACTAGATGCAGAATGAAACTGAACGAGAGAGTGAGATGGTCGATGGATAGGTGGTGGAAGAGGTTATTGATAGGAAAAGAGGGAGTGAGTGAGTGTGCTTGTAGAAAGAATGAAGGACGTGGAAAGGCAAGAGAGGGTCGAAAAGTTAGAAAGTGGAAAAGTAGGGATAATAAGAGATATATATGGATAATGAATGGGGGAGGGTTGTGTGGATATCTATTATCAGGGTTAAGCATGTATGAGAAAAGTGGTTTAGGTTGCATGAATGAAGTGGCGGAAAATAAATTTTGGCTGAATGAGCAAGGACGTATGTGTAGAATATATAGAGGAAATATGGGGTCACTGGGTAGAGAAACGTGAGGGAATATAATGGAGTGAGGGAGAATGAGAAATAGGAGTGCATTGGAGGTTTAGTTTGGGTGTAAAAGAAGGGCTAAACAGGTAATAATGAAAATAGTGGAAGAAACAAAGAAAAACAAATAAACGGGAATAAAAGCAAGAGAGAGTTAAATAGAAAGTTAATCAGACAATGGAGGGAATAATGAATTAAGTAAAGAGAGAGACAAAATGGGTGATAGGGGGCTTGGTAGAGAGTGGAGAATATAGTAGGGGGAAAGAAAGTAAAGACTTCCCTTCTGTCCCAGAATGGCTGTTTAATAATATTCAGAAGATATACACTCTTAATAGTGTAGAATTATATTAGTTTGAAATTATATCATTTAGGTTTATATGAATTTTTACTTTTTATAATTTTTGTATTTGATATGGTGTATGGTAATAGAATTATAAGGATATTTGTATATAATTTATTAATTATGCCAATAAAGGTTTTACTTACTTTACTTACTTTAAATACGAGCTGAATCAAAAACTGTAACTGAAGCGATATAATTTATTTACCGAAACCTGAACAAAAAAATAACGGTTCAAGTCACTGCCTAGTACCATAAATTTATTTACAAGGAGCACACAAGAGGATACTTACAGCATAATGTTTTCAGCAATTATTTTGTAAACAAATATTACATAGTTCTATTACATATATTAGTTCTCTTGATTATAATGGCCCTCGAAACGTTAAATGTCTCATATAGGAACAAATTATAAAGGTGGTTTAAAAATTGAAGCACTATAATTATTCCAAATTAATGCAACAAGCCCAAGAAAAAAGAGCTTAAATGTTTCTGTAATCCGTAAATTCTAAAAATAGGTTCCAATTCCAAGTCAAGATAACAAAAAGTTGCAAGACTGAATCCAAACTTGCGATGATCATTAAGTACAATTTTAAATGCAAGAATTTTCGACAATTTAACGTTTTCAACTGTTTCTTACAAACCGTACGTTTTCTTTTTGTTAAGTTCGCTGTATTTAAAGGTATATTATTTATATCTTGAATTTTACTACATATCAAATTATAGACAACTCAAACAGACATTATTGAGGAGCGTTTATAATAATGCCCCAAATAGCTACCTACTTTATCGTTCACAAATGTCGGTTGTTTTCCAAAAAGTTGCATTTATGAAATTATTCAACTAAATTCCTGCTAAAATTATTTTAAATTTACAAATACTAGGACCTCATATGGTCATATTTCTCTGTAGATTTCTTTTTTGTGTCTCACGTGTAATTACAGTTCTCAGTCAAGTAATATTTACGATCACTAATATGTCTAAAAACATATTAATTCAAATATAATATGTCGCCTGAATATAGTGACACGCTACTGAACATATCCAAAAACCTAGCATCACCATTCCGTTAGCTTCTAAGTGAGGGAATTATGGTAATTCTTCTAATATCTCTGCTTTCGCAGCAAAGAAGATGGAATATGGAGTGCGCAATGTTTTACTAGTTTATGTCACTTTTCATCGGTAATGATGAACATTTAGTTGCTCCATCAAATTGTAAAGAAGAAACAGAGAGGGCGTAATCAGGAGGGAGACGTAAAACAAAACACTAAAGCGCACAATAGAATAGATTAACGTCACAGGCAGTAGTATTAAATTTTGCGTGTTTTTATTTTTATGAAATACGTTAATAGATGCACTTAAAGATATAGCGCCAAGATAAACAGTGTATGTAAATGTAAGTGCGATGGATCTGGATGAATTCTTATAAAATAAATTTCATCGAGAAATATGAGAGTATTAAAGTATTAAATCAAATGGTTATATATATATATATATATATATACATATATATATATATATATATATATATAATAAAATCTATTCCTATTAATATGAATAATAAATTAATTTACTTTATTTCCTAAAAAACTAGATATATTTAAAAACGAATAACAGTTCATTACAATACATATATTATAAATATTTTTTGAACAATAATATATATATATATATTTAACTCTTATTAAATCGAGAAAGAAAAATACCATGTTTAATTATAATAAACCTTGATACACAAAGTACTATAAATAATATATTCTTTTTAATATATAAAATATTCAATCACTTTTCTAATATACTATAATAAAATAAAATATTATATTCAAATTAAATATAAATTACCCTTTTAATGTAACTAAAAAACTCTAATTAAGCTATAATCTGAATTCTAGCTACTACACTTTCCAGTACAACTACTATGTTACAACTTATCTCATTTTATATGAAAGCGACGGGCAATATGTGCATATTATATTTCATAAATCATTATATATATAATTACTATTTTAAATTAATTTAAAACATTATTCAAAAATTTATTTTCAATGTAACCCAATTCTTCTATTTTATAGACTTGATTTGATAATTATAGACTTGATCTGATTTTAATTTTATTTTAAAACTTGAAAATTTTTATTCTTTTAAAAAAATCATGTTCAAGAAAAAAACAGTACAATTAATCGTGGACTACCAATTACAGAACAGGTTACTCTAAATATATAATACCGCCAGATTTTTTAACTTTTAAGAACTATTATTAATTAAATTGGATTTAGAAAATTTAATTATCGTATTAAAATTTTTAAATTAACATACTATATATATATAAATTTTATTTAATTAAAATGCTAGAAAATATAGTCTTATTTACCACAGAAAAATATAAACATTTAAAATGTAATCTTGAGTTTATGTTTGATAACTTCAAATTATCCTTGAACAGAAATGGTGAATTATTCTGGAAACACCTAAATACGAATTTATTCCCCAAAGCATTCACCATTTTTTTAGTTAGTAAATTATTAAAGTTAGTGGAATGAAAAAGCTTCGCTTTTGGGGAAACAATTGTTTTTTGGTGTCACATTTAAAATTAAGCAACGTGATAGTTTTATAAAGATT
Organism: Adranes taylori; assembly: GCA_009867245.2. Taxonomy (NCBI): domain Eukaryota; kingdom Metazoa; phylum Arthropoda; class Insecta; order Coleoptera; family Staphylinidae; genus Adranes; species Adranes taylori. The sequence goes on along the minus strand of WYDF02035023.1, from coordinate 2,433 downwards.
GTATCAATCATAAATTGATAAAATCGTTATAAAAATATATCATTGTTCGACTTAGCATTTGACTCAACAATGAGATATTTTTTTAACAAAAATAGTACATTGTAATATTTCCCAGAAGATTCTTGGTTTGAATATTTTGTTCTATTAACTAATAAGCTTATCGGACGATGTCGTAAATGATGTAAAATAGTCAATTTGACGTGTATAAAAATATATTTGGCTGAATCCTAAATATAATTTTGTTACTGATAACTAATTATTTATTTTATAATAAAATTAATCATTAACTTGTTAATGTCAGGAAACTAAGCAGTGTTGGCTTATGCAGATGGTTTATGCAAAGAAATAGTGGAATCATAGATCGGAAAAACTGAGCGTCATAATAGGATCTGTAATTGACTATGTATTCACAAATAAGTAGGCAAGTGAAAAAGTATAATAAATTAGAGTGAGTGAAAGAACTGAGTCCTACCATTTTCGGAGAAACGCTGGTGCATGGACGATAAAAAGAATGGTCTGAAAGAGACAAAAAAGGTAAGACCAGAAAGATAAAAATTATATATGGGATAGACAAGAAAAAATAAATTAAATCAAAAATGGAGGTAAAATAGAATGAAATTAATAAAGAAAAGGATATAGTATTATTTGTAGAGAACAAATGAGTGGGCCATGAATTTGGCAACATGAACGTCTGACTTCCCGCACAAACTCAAGCAGTACGGAGCGTGGTGAGGGATCTTACCGCTAGTTCGTGTCGTGGTAATTTAGTCGCAATGGATCGCTTCACGGGGCCGCTGCGAGCTTTTTTGTGTAAACCAATTTCACTTGAACAACAGTTCCGCTCATTACTATAAGGCGCTTATTTCGAATTGACTACGACTTGCACGACTTAAATCAGTGTTCGAGTTCTTCTTTAATAAAGAAATGGGTAAATAAGTTCAAATAGATGGGATCGACACTAAATGTGAGGTAAAGCGACGGCCTACGGACTTCTCGGAGTGAAGAGAACGTGCAGAATGTTTTCAATTCAATTCGCCGGGATCCAGGTTTATCGACGCGAAAACGTTTGGCTGAATTAGGGATATCTCGCACATCTTTACGCCGTGTTTTGAAATCAAGTTTATACGATATATATACGATCTACAGATAGGGCAGGAACTAAAGCCTAATGATTTAAATTTACGCAAGTCGTATGGCGAAGCAATGTTGGATCGTTTCAGTAATTTTACAACATCCTGTTTTCCGACGAAGCGCATTTCCTTCTCAACGGGCACGTTAATAAAAACAGAATTGCAAGTATTGGAGCAGTGAAAATCCCAGAGCTAAACACGCAAGGCTCCTTCACCCGCCAAAACTAACTGTATGGGCAGCAATTTCAGCTAAAGGATTATTGGCCTTTACTTCTTTGAAGATTCTCACGACCGTACGTTCACTGTTAACTCTACTGAGTACGTAAAAATGTTACAGGAGTGGTTTCAGCAAGATGGAGCCACTTGTCACACATCTAATGAGTCCCTGCCGGTACTTAAAAAGATGTTTCCGGGAAAGTTGATTTCCAAGAGAGGCGATATCCCATGTCCACCCAGAAGTCCTGATTTGTCCGAGCCGGATTTCCTCTTGCGGGTTATTCGAAGAATCTTGCGTACACAAATAAACCAAAGACATTAATTGAATTAAATGCAAAAGTTAGAGAAGGGATGTATGCCATCCCACTCTCTCCTTGTCGATGAGCCTATGAAAATTTCCGTAGCCGTTTAGCAGAATGCCAATCACGAGACGGTGTGGTCACTTAGATGATATTATTTAAAAAAATTAAATTTCCATTAATTGACGATACTTAGATTAAATAATTTTTAAAACAAGTCAAATAGTTTTCTTATGTTTAGTTGATATGCAGCAGGAAATGGTTATAAAAAAATCAAAAAGCTGCCTTAAAAAAGCTAAGTTGTTTAAATGACACAACATCCATTACATAAAAATTACATTAATTTTACTCATAACAATATTTGTAATAAAAATATATCAAAGGAATATCTTCTTGTTAATTTAATAGATTATGAACATATCAGACAAGATAATTTATTCCTACTGTATACGATTGTACATTTGAACGTCGGTTTTAAAATGATAAATAGCATCCATAACATGTACAATGGTACTGTGCGATGTAACTAGCAGTTTATAATATTTACGACTCGACAAACCACAAGGGAGGTAACAAAAACGCCTAAAAACAGTTAGAGGTTAGTTAGCTACAATTTCTCTCTTCAAAACTATGGAACTAACCGAAACTTACTCCATCCTGAATCACTTCTTGGCATTTCTTCAGCAATTACAAGATCCTTAGCAAGCTAGAAAAGTGTTTCTCAAAATTTTGTACTATATAATTTTCTATCTTATAGAAAAAACAATATGGTCTAATATACATATATA
>WYDF02035012.1:0-12665 GCA_009867245.2 Adranes taylori | reverse complement strand
AGATATTGGAGGTAGTGAATTTTTTTTTGAATGCCGTATTACTCTGATCTATAATCGACAGTTTTTTAAAGACGCTGAAATATTAAGTATTTTTCGATCAAGAAATGAAAAAAAAACCGTTCTCGAGAAAATGGATCGCAAAGTTTGCAAACAAAAAACACCCTATACACACACACACGTATATATATACATATATATATATGTGTTAAATTGTGATTTTATAAATAAAACGTTTCAAATAAAATAATGTTTTCAAGTTAGCAGGTGTTATTTCGAAAATTGTAATGAAAAGGTATTTTAAGAATTATTTGTAAAAATTGTGGCAAGGTGGACACGACACGTGTTTCTAGCATAGGATTATAGCGAATAATTCGCTGTATACAGATATGGTAGAATATACTGTATCAGCGTAGGTAGGTATACAATAAAGTTAATTCGAATGTCCTATCTTTTAAAGTTTCTGAGATATATTGAAAAGTTTTAGATTTTGAACTTGGCAACGTTGCGTTCTGTATAGGTCATGGGACTACTTTCATTTGGCGCACAATATGAGGTATTAATGCGTGCTAAATTTCAGCCTCTTAGTTTTAAAACTAAATTTCTGAATAAAAAAAATGGCACATTTCCGCCCTATTAGATTTATAAACAATGAAAAATCAATTTTTGCGGAACAATTGTGTTCCGAATTTCATGCCTACCAAATTTCATCAGTCAGCCTAATAGGTGAGTAGTAATTCTTGAAGATCCATCCATATATCCATTGAAAAATGCACCCTTCTTTTAAATATTTGAGCAAGGAAATTCTTTTTGTGGTAAATAGTTCCTTAAGATGGAGTCATGGGGGTTGAGGTTCCTTATGAGTGATTTGAATCACGTATAAACGGATTGTAGTGATATGAATACAAAAGACGTACTAGATAAAAGATTTATGAGGTAAATGGAGACAAAATAAAACTGGTGAAAAATATAAATATTTAGGAAACATGTTGTAGTAAAATGGAATATGCAGAGCATGTTATACTGGTGCCCAAGACAGCTAGAGTGGCTGTGGAAAGAATGAGGTGTGTATGGAAGGAAAGATTGGAGAATCAGTGAAAATGAGGACCAATAAACTGGATGTATGTACCTATTAGAAGTATAATGAATAATAGAGCTGAAGTGTAGGCAGTATGTGAAAGAGAGGAGGTAGAAAGGGTGCAAGTAGGATATCTGAAGAGAATAATAGGAGTTGAAAGATCTATACCAAGTGAGGTTGTATTGCAGGAATTTGAGGTATAAATGCTGTGTACCTGGGTTAAAAAAATCGGTAATGTTTGAGAGAAAAGTGTTAATGGAGGAGAGTGACAGTGCATATTGGACAGGATTGAATGTGGTGAGAAATGGTATATGCAGGAATGATTGGTTTATGAGGAGAAAAAAGGCATATGAAAGGATAGAATGGTCTTTGTATAAATGGTATGATATGAAAAAGCAGGAAGAAGCATAATAAGTAGAGTACAAGAGAGAATGAAAGATGTGGATAAGCAAGATTACGCAAAAGCAGCTATAGTGATATGTATAAATAGATAACAGTAGAAAGAGATATGCCTGAGTACTTAAGATCTGAAGGCAGGATGGAGGATAAGAGAAAGATATCGAGGTTTCGATGTGGAAGCGAAGAAAGTGGGAATAGGTGCCGGCTCAATGGGAGCAAGATACTGTGTAGGATTTGTTATGAGGAAGAGGAGAGATGGGAGAATTGGACGAAAGAATGTAAAGGAATATAACGGAGAGGGAAGAGGATAAACAAGAGAGGGAAGAGGGTGCGAATTTGAGTGTGTTTGGGACATGACAGTATAGGGGTTGGAGTGACGAGGAAAGTTTAAAGGAAATAAAGAAAGGAGGACGATGAAGTAACAGTAAAAGCTAAGTAACGACAGAACCGAAAAAAATAAAATAAGGGAGATTAGGAAACAAAAAAGAAATGACTCATCTATTCCCTCATATCTGTTGTATTCCTTTATCTAGTTAATTGTGTTACCTAGTTAAGAATTTCTTTGTTTTATACAATTGTTTTAGAGATGTATTGTTTAGTTCAATTATTTGTGTTACATAGTTAAGAACTTGCTTGTTTCTTTAAAGAATTGTTACTTTGGTTATATAGAAGTTTTTTATGCCAATAAAAGTTAATTAATTAATTAGTAATGTTTCTTGATAATTGAACTTACCACTAGATTTGTTAAACATTTTGATTCGTTCGTTTATCAAATTTATGTATGTGCGGACTTTAATAATTCGACGTTCACTTCCTCTTGAAATTTTTATATTAAATACTTTCAGTTATTAGTTGTATTACGAAAACTTAAATTTGGTTACTAAAAAAAAAAATATATCTAATTTTAAATATCTTAGAGCTTTCATTTCATTTTTAACATTTCGCAGAGTTTGAACCTTTAAATTACATTTGCTACTCTTCACATACACAGTAGATTCAGTAGGAAAATTAGAAAAAAAAACACATAGGTATAAATTAAACATCTTCAAATTTTATTTACATACTATTTATCGTATAAAACACAAATTTGAAGAAGTAACGTCACTTATATAATTCCGATTTTATTTGCAACATCTAAAGCATCATAATCTCTAGCTAACCTAACATACGCTTTCTTCTCGCCATCTGGACGAATCAGCGTTCTAACCGAAAATACATTGATATCATACAATTTCTTAACCGCCTGCTTTATATGATGTTTATTGGCAGCCAACTTTACAATGAAGACAAGCGTATTATTGTCTTCAATCTTTTTCATCGCAGCTTCAGTAGTCAAAGGATATTTGATAATAGAGTAAGCATCCATTTGATTTCTCCTAGGTACAGCGCGCTTCGGATATTGCGGCTTCTTCGGCAAGATTAGTGTTTTCTTGCAACGGAATTTAACTGTCGTGCGGATCTTAAAACGCCTTTTATCGAAAGCACCTTTCAATACCTAAGTAAAAAACATTAATAATAAATCTTAAAATTTCTGGATCAAACGTTGAATAACTATTATTAAAAACTACATAAAACTAATAATCCTATACGACCAATTACAACCTAATACAAAACCCCAACAGACATAATAGCTTAAACAATAAATAACATATTTAACAAACAAATCAATTATAAACCTAAATAAATATACCATTAATAAACAACGCCATAGAACTCGACGTTACCAATCTATATACAAACGTACCAGTTGAATTCACACTAGAACTGACCGAAAAAATCTTAGAAAACAAACTTACAGACAAAATAGACGTAGACAATATCCAAAAGTTAATAACTATGTACATAGACAAACTTCTGTACATTCAACCAATAAATATATAAACTGGAAGATGGTTTGCCAATGGGATCACACATTTCCGAACTACTAGCTAACATACATATACTTAGACAAAATGGAAGAAATTATACACAAACTATCACTCGCAAAAAAACATACTAATTTGGAAAAGGTAGAAGGACGACATTTTTTGCTTATGGAACAGAAACACAGACGAACTAAACCAATTCAATACAGATATAAACAACATTCACCCCAAACCAAAATTAACATTTCCCACCACCTGCCGGAACACGAACAGTCAGCATTTCGCGCATACATTAATAGAATGGACAATCTACCATTAGAAACAGAAGAAAAAACAACGAAATAAATTACTAACAGAAATAGCAGCAAACAACGGATACGCCGCAAAATACAATTGAGAAAATAACAAAATAGAAAAAAGAAACATAATGAAAGCTATAGCAAATACAACAGACTACAATAATCGAGAAAAAACATACATATACAGGAAATTCACAGGTGAAGGGAATATCAGCAAAAGAACGGACAAACTACTACAAAAAACAATACTAAATGTGGATATAATACACCAAACAAAATTTCCTACTAACTATGCAACGCAAAAACACAACAGATCAATTTCTATAAGAAACCCCAATATGCATGTACCTGAATAGAAATAATCATACTCCTATAAAACAAGCGTAAAATCGAAACAATCTAAATAACCAATAACGTAATCAACAAAGAAAACTAAATAACCACTTGAACGCGCCCATCTATTTTCTCAATAATATATTTAAATATATGCAACCAATAACAAAAAACAAACGATATACCAATAACAACAGCAGCAAACAACCTACACAATCAACAAATATAATTCCTGAATTAAATGTAAGTTACCAAAATAAGAGCAATAATAAGAAAATACAAAACTCTTAATAATATTCATAATAAAGTCAAAGTCACCAGAGATTTCCATTTGATGAAGATGCTATTATAAATAATTATGATATTAATATTATAAAGAACGCCTAGATTTAGAAAGATCGCATACACTTCTTCGCATTTTATAAAGTGCATATAAAGTCACTTTAATTCAATTGTTACCTGAAAAAAACTATCTACAGATGTCAAAATATCTGTCTCTACAGCGGGGCCCCCAGTTCAAGGAAATTAAGGTGTCTACTAAAACAATGCTGTTTATAGACAATACCCCTGAAAACATGGCACTCTTTCTATCAAACACGATAATTGAAAATCCGTTAAAAAAGTGCTTGATTTGTGCAAATGCACAATAAACAATTTTATATGTATTAAACAGACGTATGAGTAACGTTGTGGTAGATACTAATAATCGTTTGTTCTTTGAAATCGATGCCCCACTAGTTTAGTGGCCTGAATACCTGACAGGAATTTGGGAGGCTCGGGTTCACTTCCCAATTGGGGTAATTTTTTCAAAGGCTCAAATTCTATTCTAATTAAGTATAGGTTGGGTGAACCGTAACGCTTGTGAATATCTAGCCAACGTTGTTTTTAAAAGTATGGTTAATGAAGGGCGCTATTTTTAACACTACTCTTGAACGATCAGTACGTGCTAACCACGTGAAAGCATCTGTACACTACAGATCTATGTTTTAGTATGCAATAGATTTATTAGGTTAGAACAAATTGACAATAAAATTCAATTGTATTCCAAATACTCCATATATTTTGTTACAAAATTGACTACTTATCTATTAATTTACATGTTTCAGTACAACTATCGTATCTTCATCGGAACGAATAGATAATGGTAACTAATAACAATTTTGTAACAAAATATATTATTTTGATGATTTGGAACATAATTGAATTTTATTATCATCATACTTCTCAATTCTGGACGATTTTTTTCATAGAATAAGTTGGTTTTGATTACGATTTTGTAGCCAAACGTTTAAGTGTTACTTTGAATTTAGCTTATTTAGCGTTAAATATTGTGTGTTGTTTGACTATTGTTGGAATTTTCGTTACTTAAATATTTAACGTTGTAGGGTAACCAGTTTGCAGATCTTGCGTACTTTATAATCAATTAAAAATGTCAGCTATATATTTGAACCCCCCTAAAAAAAGGACAAAATGGGTCATTTTGATATAAAAGCCAAAGAAATGATATCAAATATTTATAAATGAGCTTCAGGAAAATCCTACTTTAGTAATAGACGACATTATTGCAACAGTAACAACCAAAGCAGGTTGTTACTGAAGCAGGGGTGTGTAGTCGCAGTGTCTTCAATATAATCAGAGAATATAAACAGAACCATACATTTTCTGCGCCAAAAACCAACCAAAACCGAAAAGATATTCTTCGTTCAGTTGACGAAAGCACCAAAAATGCTATTAGGAGAAAACTACATGCCTTTTCTTCAATAATGAGTTCCCATCATTGACAAAGTTGTAAACGACGTACATAATGATCCGGAATTGCTCGATTTCAAAAGAACAATCATTTGTAAATTAATAAAAGAAATTAACTTGAAATATCAGAAATGTGGAAGAAACAGTATGTTATTGAACAAAGATGAAATCGTTATGGAGAGGTTATTTAAAAAAAAATTAAAAAGTGAAGGTCGAAAAATTTATTATTTGAACGGGCCATGGGTTAATGCTGGGCATACGAAATGCTGTACTGGACTGACTCGTCAGTTACAACTTCAAGGGAAGGCTTCTTGAATGGAGTTTCCAATCGATTAACAAATCCATCAGGTAAAAACTATAAACATTCAATTGTCACCTGTTTGATGTAAACTTTCAATAGCTGTAATAAAAAGTGGGCCCATAATTTTGAAATTTTCAGGAAAAAGAAAAAGATTAGTAATGTCATATTGGTGATGAGCATGGATTTGTTTCCGATGCTTTGTGAGCATTTGAATAAAAAAGAGACGATTATGGAGAAATGGATGGACCTTCATTTGAAAATTGGTTTTCAAATATTCATATAACTCCGAAACATGAAAAAATTGTGTTGAACATGTTCAAGTAAAAGTTGAACAAAAAAATTGGGAGTTGGACAGCGTTGTCGATTTGCAAACAGCCAATCATTATAAACCCGAATAGTAGTAGTGATTCTAGCTTGTCAGAGTAATTTTTTAATAATACACTCCAAAAGGGTTACGAGTTTGTTTTATACTGTGATAATTGTTGATTCGTCTTTGTGAAGTTTTTTATAGTTTCTTTCTTATGTTAATATTAAGTGTGCACGAATTGATTATTTTATATTGTTTGTCGTATTATAAATATGTACAACAGCATTTGTCTAGTAGTAATAATATGTATGTAGTTATCATTTTTAGCATTGGCAACTACAAGTTAGTAAATTTAATAATCATTTAAATCGAATCATAAGTCCTACCCTGACACATTGCATCGATAACGCATTAACCATGTGGATTTTTTACATTTATTGTATGTTGACTGTGAATTGACTATAGGTGTATGGATAAACATGGCCAAACTTGACATAGATTTCGAGTTCCTAGGTAACGACGAACACGAACAGCAGTGTTGAACCACAAGAATTTCGAAGTAAACGATGAATGTGAATTAGGGACCGGAACCTACACAAAAACTATTACGCAAGTAGAAGCAGAATCCATGTTTAGAACTAATTAGAATACATGCCACTCAACTATTGCTTCGAAGAATACGAAGCGCCGCAGCACGATATGCTTAAAAAAAGACCTCGATTGATAACATTTGTAAGTGTTTCTGCAATAAAGATGCTACGAGAAATATCTAGAATTAAATTTAAGCTGTAAACGATTATCTACTCGTAATGGTAATAGCATTAAGAAAATATAAAAAGACCAAATGATTACCTTCTTTTTAGCTTCCAATGCCTGCGTTTTCTGTTTCGCCTTTTGCTGGGCTACTTGAATAGGCGTTGGCTTGTGATTAATTCTTGGACGCCTGTGGATATTGAACCAATCAGTTTTTCCTTTCTTTACCACTTTTTTCGGTGGTGCCTTGCCTTTAGCTTTTACCTGAAAAAAATATTTTAAATTAACAAGAAAAGCGTGCACACCTAACAGAAAAGAATTCAAGGAAATACGAAAATAGTGTGCAAATAGTTTCGAGCTAATTACTCTTTTAGAAATATAAGCGATAGAGAGAAAGAAGCACTATTTTATTGAAGACAATACCAAATTTCAATATATAGAACCAAGCAAGATCGTAACTTCAATAAAACAAGTTTCGTAGACAGTATCCTACTTAAACAGATATTACATTTGGATTCATATTTATGAGACTAAAATCCACTCCTAGTAGGCCTTAACCACTTAAAGCATGATTCAATTCAAATATTCTAAAATTCATTAGAAAAAGACATACGGGGTCGATAATAAATAGGAATAAAGTCTGTAAGGAATACAAAAACATTTCCAACAAAATTATATCTCAGATTCATTCAGTTCTAAAATTAGAAAAATTACCTTGGTTACTGTCAACTCAGATGAACCAATTACACGATCCCTTGTCACTTGCGAACCAGTTCCAGAATGTTTTTACACAAGAAGCTTACGGCCCATCTCCACAAATTCAACGACAAATGAATAGCATCGAATCAACTACCATCACCCCCCAACGAGTATTAAATTCTATCGATTCTGTAAATAATAGCTCCAACCATGGACCTGACAAAATACCAGCTATTTTTTTCTGCTGTTTTTATGCTATATAAGTGACATCCGTTCCCGCAGTGTGTCTAAAAACATGTTGTAACTTTTGTATCAAAATCCGGGCATGTGGCTACAATTCCTTTATAAAATCGAACGATGATAACTGCTGATTGGTACACAACCGTTTGTTTGCCAGAAGTGATTTCTGAGCTGCGAAAAAACAACCCACAGCGTCGGATCATCTTTCAGCATGACAGTATTAGTGCTCACACTGCTCGACAAACATTGTGAGTTTTTGGAGAAACAAAACATCGAATTGCTTGATCGCCTGCATACAGCCCTGATTTAGGTCCCAACGATTTTTTTACATTTTCCGCCATCAAGAATGCACTTTAGTTTCGGTTGGATTGGTATGCAGAAAACAACTTTTTTGAGCCTCCCCAATTTGGTTTTAGAAAAGCCAGAGAATGTTTGATTGCATAAATATTTTATATTGTGACATTAAAAGTAGTCTGTCAAAAAGCTGTTCTATTTTTCTAGACATAAAAAGTGCATATGATTCGGTCAACCCTTTCACTATTGTTCAGTGCTTCATAGGCTGGGTTTTCCATCTTTATTTATCAAGTTGATTTATAACTTGATCGCTTTAAAAAAAACTCTATGGTGATCCCGGTCGATTTAGACATTATTGCTTGGGTTTGCCTGAAGGTTCTATTCTTAGTCCTTTATTATTTAACATCTATGTTTCTTCAATAAGCAAGAATTTCCATCAAATGTCAAAATCTTGATCCATGTCGACGTTACTCTTGACTCAACGAACAAGGATATCGAGTTATCCAGAGTAAACCCTCAGATAGCTATTTTTAGAATAGCTCATGCTCTGTTCTTGTTGGGTTTGTTAATCTTACTAAACAAAAGCGCGGTAATGTGTTTTTCTAAGGCTCCTAATATTCCTGAACTAAATACTTCCCATGACGGACTATATACCTCAAGTTAATAATTTCAAATATTTAGTTTTACACTTGGATTCCAAAGTGACCTTTAATCATCATGTCAATTATCTACAATGGGTTTGTACGAAAAGAATAAATATTTCTAAATTCTAGAGGCTCAAGCAATTCTCAAATTTACAGAATTAATTAAAATTCATAATATATCGTCGGTTATATTTACTGGCTCAATGAGTGTAATTAATGCTTTAAAGAATCTTTCCTTTAATAAATATTCGTCAGATATCTTGCTTTGAATAAAAAATAACTTTTAGCAGGCTTCGCCAAATAAGTTACTTAATAGACTTTGTTGGATTCCCGGTATTGATGGGAATGAAAACGCAGATTGAATTGCAGAGATGGACACATACTAAACAGTATTTCCTACAATGTAAGTCGTAACACTTTTTTACCAATACTCAAGTGTATAATGCTTGACAAGTGGCAATCATAGTGGTCTGATTTGCAATCCATCAAGGAAGACCACTGCTTATTAAACCTCGTATAAGGCGGAAATCTTCGTTCTCGGATCAAAACATCTCTTCACAGACATGTTGTTTCTACAAGAGAATGGGTTCTAATCATGCTGCGTTTGCAGTTAACATGGTAAGAATACGTGTAATCCAGGATCCTAATTGTCAATGTGGTATGTATGGGGATCACAATATATTGAACGTTCTCGTTATAATTAAAATAAAGGTCCTCCTAGCCGAATTACATCGTAATAACATTTCATCTCCTGCTCATATAAACAATATCCTGACGAACCCTTCCAAAAAAGTTTATATATTGTTGGTTGACATCCTGAGATCTGACGGGGGTGGGTATGATTTGTGTGAAGTGATGTGTGAGCGGTACACATTGTTCGATGGATATACCAAGGAGTGGAGTCCCGTTTTGGAGTGCTAGTATGTTTTATCCTACGCATATTGTAAAAAATAACAACCAATTTAATTGAATAGAGCGAAAAAAAGGTTTTCTAAACCATTCAACATCCTCAATTAAAAATGCCCCATATTTTCAACCTCATATTGATTACCACAAAATCAGTCAGAAAAGTTAATTAGCGTCAAATTCAAATCTGTTGGTGATTAACTTTTATGATACAAAAATACCGATATAAAAGAAAGAACTTAGAGAAATGTGTACTTCTCATACTCATGAAACCTGATCAGGCATTGGATGCTACGTCCAGTTTCTGTCTAATGGTTCTCCATGTGGTTTCTACCTTGTCCTGTTTTGCCTCAATTAACTTTTTGTCCTAGTGTCAGTTAACTTAAGTTCTATTGTCACACATTGCCTACAGGGTTTGATTTGAATTAATATCGTAGCCTGGATATATTATACAATTGAATAGTAAAGAGTTTCGAAGCCAGTGCAACACGAATTTCTTTAAAAGAATATGCTTACAAATAAACGGTTTGAACATTAAAACTAGCCACCTTACTGTAACACAAGAATAATGGCGATTTAATTTAAACCTATAAGATTCTATCTAAATGATTAGTTGTTTTAACTTTGCGCGGAAACACTGATCTGTACGAGTCGTACTACAATATGATTCACTATCACTCGATTAAAAAACCTGTTTAAAAATAAACTGCCAAAGGGAGCACTATTAGGATCATAATAATTTTGTACTTACTTTTGATAAAGAAATTAATATTTTTAGACATTATTTTCAAATCCATAAGCTCATTTATATAATAAATTAAATTACCTTGCCAACCTTTTTGGTAGCCGTTTTTATAGACTCCTTAGTTTTGGCGGAAACCGCTTTCTTTGCGGTCTTAGCATCTCCTGCGGCAGCAGCTGTTGCACCTTTAGCCGCTGATTTCGGTTTCGTTTGAGTTGGTTTAGGTTTAGCGACATCAGTTTTAGATTTACCAGTCGGTTTCGTCTTCGCTCCATCAGGCTTAGCTTTACCCTTTGCCGCAACGGTTTTGGGTTTCGCCGCAGCGGCCTTCGGTTTAGCGCCAGTAGGTGCTTTTTCTGCGGGTTTGGGTTTACTATCTCCTAAGAGTAAAAGAATTGTCAGAAATGTTAATATTATCTTAAATGTACGTGAAATAATGACCCGTTCACTAGAAAACTCGAATACAAACAAATCTAATTTGGCTGTAAGTAATCACGAGCATCAAATAAAGGACTATTACCTGCAGCTTTAGGTTTCGCTGTTGTAGTAGTAGTAGTAGTAGGAGCGGCAGCCGCCTTTGCTTTAGGTGCTTTTGGTTTTTCACCAGCAGGTTTAGATGTTTTAGGTAATTGTGGGGCGGGTGCTGGTCGTTTAGATGATCCAGGACCAGCTGCGGCTGCTGTAGCCGTTGAAGAAGCGCTTGCAGTCGCTGCTGGCTTCTTTTTCTTTTTATCCTCCTCTGATTTAGGAGCTACAATAAAAAATAACGTCAAATTATAACCAAAACATAAGCAAATACACGTGGAATTTACATAACCTAATAAAAGGCAGAGGGATTAGTTTAAGTACCTAATTTTCGAAATTATTTAAATAATTAAATCACATGTTAAAAGGAAATTTATATACTCTAGAAACCTTGATTTACCTGCTTTTTCTTTCGAATCTGTAGGTTTTGGTTTAGACGGAGCCATTTTTAAAAGAACGTGAACCTATCTTCCGTCCTTTCAATTTGACTACAGCAGTCAAATCAGTCAAACAATTTAAACGGAAGTAACGTATGCAATGTAGCCACGTTTCATTATAATTTAAAACCTCAATTTTTTATAAAGCAAATTTAATTAAAATAAAAGTATTTTCTATTTTTATATCAGCACATTTTTTTGTGAGTAGCTAGGCTACATCTAAACAAAAAATGTCATAAATTTACTTTTATCAGCTAATACAGTTTATATTTAAAACTATATTTATTGCTTTCAAACTCTTTTTGGACGTTATAGTAAGAATATAATATTTGAACAAAAGTAAAAACTTTGTATAAAACAAGTTATCTATTTTTATTTAAATCTTTTTCTGTAATAATAGAATAAAACAATTAACATACTGAAAATGTCTTAGATGTGACAGTGATTATTGAACACCACCACTTTTGACTAGTTCAGTTATTAAAATTCAAAATGAGAAGAAAAATTTAAATTGAATAAAATCACACTTGTATTTTAATTACTTATTATAAAATTACTTAAATTACAAACCTCTACGTATAAATCAGAAAATAGTTACACTTCTGTTATACATGTGAACTTCATAGATATTCATTGAAAACCCAGGTACCTTTGTTATACAGAAAAGTACCTACTTAAAATACAAACATAAAACAAGATACAAACTAAAAATTACACAATTATAGTTACTCGTTTTTATTTAAAATGAAAAAGAATGAATATAGAAAAATATTAAGTTATCCGAGACCATTTTCGTTAAAATATACGCCGTACAAGCATTTAGATTTTAGTGAATATACCAAATTTACCTGTTGTCAAAATGTTTCTGAAAATAAATCGCTATCAAAAATTTGCAAACTTATATTAGTTGGAGATGTAAATGTTGGAAAGACAAGTATAGTAAACAGGTAACATTTCAAAGATATGTATTTTAATATTTAAAGAAATATTGAGCGGTATATACCAAAGCAATAGTGCTTCTATGCAGTGGCGGCGCAAGATCATAAATTTATGTGGGCAAGATTCATTTTGCGAGGCCCTCTGCTCGCGAATGAAGA
>WYDF02035001.1:0-12665 GCA_009867245.2 Adranes taylori | reverse complement strand
CTACTCATCATATATATATATATATATATGTATATATCATATATATAATCATTTTATTCACTTATTGTGACGCGTTTCGACTTGTCCAAGTCATTTTCAAACACTGACTGACTGCATTGTCATTTATTGATTGTCATCTTGTCACTATTCTTCATTCGGTGTTGCCATGTTTCGTTCATTAGGTCAAACAAACGAACAATTAAACTGTAAATTCGAAAGCCTTCTAAGACCCCTCAAATTATTACACAAGAAACAATAAGAAAACAATAGAGTCAATTTTCATTACAAGATCAACGGCATTATTCACAAATACAGCGCTCCTTACCACCCCGCCACAAATGGCTTAGCTGAGCGATACGTGAAAACTGTCAAGGGAGCAATGAAAGCATTAAAAGTTGCCGATTTAACGCAAATCGACCACGAAATGGAATTCTGCAAATTTCTGCTTCAGTACCGGAAGACTCAGCATACGACTACGGGAGTTAGCCCATCAAACAGGTGGCCAAAACAAATCGTGGTATAAGTTGCCTATTTTAATAGATGCGGAAAACAAATACATATTTGTGTCTTCGAATAAGTTGAAGAGCAAGCGACCGGCAATTGAGAGGTCTGGGTTCGAGTCCAGGAGGGGATAAACATTTTGTCGAGACATAAGTAATAAGATATATTAATTTCATAATTTATTCTATTAAATAATGCCAGCGTGGAGGTTTAACCATGAAACATCAAATATTCAATTAAATATGCGACTGCCAGCAAAGTGGAAAACAAATTAATAAAAACATTCAGGAGGCTCCATCTACCCGATGACGAATGAATCGATCTATGGTAGCAAACAGGTGGCCAAAACAAATCGTGATATAAGTTGCCTATCTTAATAGATGCGGGAAACAAATGCATATTAAATATTATTTGTGTCTTCGAATAAGTGTCTGTTAGAATAAGTTGAAGAGCAAGCGACCGGCAATCGAGAGGTCTGGGTTCGAGTCCAGGAGGGGACAAACATTTTGTTGAGACATAAGTAATAAGATATATTAATTTCATAATTTATTCTATTAAATAATGCCAGCGTTTAACCACGAAACATCAAATAATGCGACCGCTAGCAAAGCGGAAAACAAATTAATAAAAACATTCAGGAGGCTCCATCTATCCGATGACGAATAAATTGATCGACGCTAGCAAATAGGTGGCCAAAACAAATACCGATATATAAGTTGCCTATATTAATAGATACGGAAAACATATGCATATTAAAAATTATTTGTGTCGTCGAAGAAGTGTCCGTTAGATTAATTGGAAGAGCAATCGAGAGGTCCGGGTTCGAGTTCCCGGACCTCTCGTGGAGGTGTAACCACGAAATATCAAATATTCAGTTAAACTTTTGTTTCAATTTTTCCTTTCGTAAATTTAGAAAATATATACTTGAAAAAGCGTCATATAAAAATGATTTTATTTCACATTTTCTTATTTTTCATATTCGGGATAAAAGTATTTCGATTTCTAATAAAATATGCTAATACGCAGTAGATATTTGTTTTTCCCATTTTTAAAGCACCTAATTCGCGACGTTCACTCGTTTCCAATACAATTGCCAGACTTCCCTAATCTACATCCACATCACTGGCGCCGAAATTAAATACAATATGACTTGTTGATTTTTCTTTTTATCTCTAAGTTTTAATTCAGTAGCGTACCAATTTAATCAAAACCATGACGCTAGCCAGGAACCTCACTGTCCTGACTGAGTCATATTTATATTAAGCTATGCCTGAAAAACTAAAATTAAATCCGGTTTTTATGTATATAATGAATTTTAGATTCTCACTAACTTCAAAGTGCTCTTCACTGCTTTAATATATTTTAATACAATTTGAATAATCCATTTGCCGTGGAATCACATAATGACTATCTTCTAAGTAGATGAATGAAGTATTTTGGCACACATGGGAACGAGTCAGAGCCTAGTCGGAAGGAGGTAGGAGAAACCATAGAGAAAATGGCCTCTTCGTAGGCCTCAAGTAAAATGAAAATGGCCTCAAGAAAATGACCTCAAGCGCGTCGCAGGAAAAGACCGACTCCCGGCAGAAGTGTTCAAGTATGTTGGAGCGTAACTCATCGATGAAATGCACAACCTTATTAAAAACATTTGGTCAAGAGAGGAAATGCCAGGGAAATGGCATATGTCAGTTATTGTACCTCTACATAAAAAAGGCAATTAGACGTATTGAGCTACATAGGGATATCGTTGCTCAACGTAGGGAACAAGTTCTTCGCGCAACGATATATTAAATGTTTACACAGAAGCTTCTATTAGCAAATACCAAAGGGGGTTTAGACCTGGAAGGTCGACGACACATCAAATGCTTATTCTAAGACAGATTCTGGAGAAGTGTTATGAATACAACGTAACGGTTCACCAGCTGTATAATGATTTTAAAGCCGCCTAAGACAGTGTGTTCCGCGAGTTGCTCCAGCACGCGTTTCAGGAACTTGGTGTACCACTGAAACTGAAACAGCTCGTACGAATAGCGTTGCTCCATACGAAATGTAAAGTCAAAGTACAGGGAAATCTTCCGAATAATTTGATATCTACAATGGGCTCATACAAGAGAACACATTATCAGGTACTCTGTCCAACATTGCCTTGGAATCCGTCATGAGAAAAGAACCAACAAATCTGGGAGGCACAATATTTAGCCACATACACTAAAAACTAAACAGGAACGTACAAATGCTCCAGAACGAAGCTAAGAAAATGGTGCTACACGTTAACAAGGAGAAGACAAATATATGACAAACACTGGGAACTCAATCAGACGGCGGAACACTGACAAAGTCAATTGTTACCAAAGCGTCGATGCATTCCAATATTTGGAAGGCATTTTAACACACGAGAACGAAGTACCCGACGAAATCAAAGAAATGTTAGCGGCCGGTAACCGGTGTTTTTTAGCATCCAGATGCCACATAAGTCTTCCATTGGCTCTAAAAAATTTAAACTTCTGGTGTATAAAACTATTATCAAGCCAGTAGTCTTGTATGGCTCAGGAACCTGGAGTGTCAGATAAAAAAGAGGAGAACCTACTGTGCGCCTGAGAGGAAAGTCCTTTGCAAGATTTTTCGTGCTGTACACGAGAACATTGAGTGGCGAATAAGAACGAATAAGGAATTGGAAGACGTCTATAATGCTTCATCGATCATAACAGACATCAAGGCAAGAAGACAAGTTGGGTCGGACACGTGCAGAGAATGGGAGATCAGATGGTACCAATAAAAAGTTCTTAACTCAATACATGTAAAAAGAAAATCCGTGTGCCATCCTAAATTTTGATGGCTGGATAATAGACAAGGCCCGGGTTTCTAATGGACCGTAGTGCCACCAAAGTAAGTAAAGTAAGCCTTGTCCAAGTGCTGAGAATTCGTCCATGTCGAAGATGAGGAAACTTTAAATGGCAGATGTACGAAAGATTTTAATTATATTTCGATGCCAGACAAAGATATTCAGTTTCCTGTTTCCGGTTCAGACACAGTTTCAAAACTGTTTTGTTATGTGGACGGCAGTAGATTTTATTAAGAGGCCGTTCGACAGTCGAGATCCCCCTTTTTGAGACGATCTATTGCAGCAGCCAGGGGATTTCCTTACAGGGGCTTTTCAATTTACGCTTATTTCTTAATCCGAACCTCGGTAGAAGAAAATACATGGTTTAATTGAAAGATTTGTAGAATTATTTGACGTTGTACGACAAATTCTGGAGAGCCTCAAGCTTTAGTTTTGAAGACAACGTTTGGTTGTATGATAGATTAGATTTAAACATATTATTACAAAAAGTTAACGTGGACAGTAAAATCGTGCAGCTATGTGCAGACACTGATGTCCACATTAAAATCTCTAAGAAGCGAAGAAGGATTTACTGAAATATTTCAAGAAACCCCAGAATTGAGCTCCGTGTTTGTCCAGACAGACTCAGCTGAAGAATTCTACCGTAGAAATCTTTTTTTTTCCTATTGTCGATCATTTGAACACGGAGCTGAAACAAAAGCGTTCAGACTCATGAAGATGTCATTTAGCTGTTATCCAGATTCATGAAGATGTTATACGAGTCTCGAACTAAAATGGACAAAAAACTAGAGAACAAATCGATTAAAACTAAAAGCCCTACAAATCACTGCTATCTGACTCTGATAATGAGCTGTGTTACACAAGGTGGATAGATACTTCCGAAAAGCATCTACTTCTCTTGAAGCAAGTGATGCAAACTTCTACCCAAATATACAGATAACGCTGCAAATTTCAGCAACTCTGCCTGTTTCAACAGCGACGTCTGAAACAGAACAGGACAGCAAGGCCTCACAGGGTTAGCTTTCTCATCATACACCAAAACAGAACAAGATTATATCTCATTATTTAAAAACTTTAAATGTTTGTTTACGTAAATAAGTATGGCAAACTCCTCCCATTGAAATTTTACAGCTACGACCATAGTATTCGGGTATATATTTTTACGGATAGACTTACGTTTTCATTTCTACAAACGATTTCTTTAATATTGACTACCTGTTGCTAGGTCAAGATTTAAAAATACTTTTTAATATATTTTCAAAATTACAATACACAAGAATTAAAAAAATGTTGTATTGGAATATGCTTCCTTTGCAAATACAAATATTGTAATTTTAAATTTTCAGCGCCACTGCTTATATATAGTAAGGATCACACATTATAGTAATGTGTTATACTAATACATAAACATGCGTTAACTGGTTGCGCACGCATGCGTTCTGTGTTGCTTTTCCAGCCGGGAAAAATCTCATAAGGTGACCAACTTTAGCCACAATTAACTATTATAAAATCTTTTCTAAGATAAATCAAAATGACAATATTTGACAGGCACCAAATATAAGTTCAGGTAATCCCCGTTGATTGCGAAGGATATGTTCCGGATATGTTCCAGGATATGTTTCAAAACAGTCATTTTAGAGTCTAAAAACATTTTATTTTTCAATTGAACATTATTAATATGAAAATAGATGTGTTATGTAGCATATAAGGAATATAGCATTGAAAACAAACTGAAAAAAATATTATTTAAACACTTCGCGTTCAAACGTGTTTCGCGTTATACAAGGAATGTAGTGTTCCTTTTTGGGCCTCTTTATTTTCTCAAATTTGTTGATAACCGTGAAATAATTATAACTGGAACGAACTATAATGAATTCGCACTCATCGGAGTCGGAATTAATGGGGGATTACGTGTAATCAAAAGCTGTATGTTCCTTAGCTTTAGGCAGAAAGAAAACCTCTTTCTGATCTTTACCATAAACTCGTATATTTATCATGATATTGTATCATGATAAAACACCTTGCATATGTTGACCAACATACTTTAAACATATATAGAAGATTTAATAAAATAATATTTATTCGATGTAATAGGTTCAGATACAGAGTTATTCAGTTAGACACATACAATGACGTTCTGAAAAATAAGGGTGTTGATAAAGCTTAATACCTTATAGCAGAAATGGCCATCCACATTTTTTCTCATTTGTTAGTCTCTAATATTTGTTATACATTCTTCGAAGACGGCCTGCTTAATCTAAATAATTAATTAAACAATTAATGTAGTGTGTCAATAAACGAAAATAACCATCCATATGATCATTTATAATGTGCAAATATGCGGCTCTCGTATATGAAGAAAGAGAAATCAGTGGTGCTAGTAACGACGTGGCTCTATAGTTTCATGTTTTCAATTGTGCACTTAGCTGCTTTGAATACACGCTAATACCATAAAAAACTAATTTATCTACAATAAGTAGTGTATTACTCATTTACCCTACTTATTACCCTACATTTCTCCGACTTTAAACATATATAGAAGATTTAATAAAATAATATTTATTTGATGTAATAGGTTCAGATACAGAGTTAGTGTGTATTCAGTTACACACATACAATGACATTCTGAAAAAGAAGGGTGTTGATAAAGCTTAATACCTTATAGCAGAAATGCCCATCACACTTCTTGCGTTTTCCCCCTTATAAGGTACAATCATCTAATTAATGCTGAATGTGGTTTCAACTCTATTTTCAAATAGTTTTCTCGTACTGTTTGTAGTAAAGGCCTAACTTTGTAGTATCGGCCTCCATCGTTTAGCGAGTTACCATTGAATGATTTGTTGGAACATTTTAAAAGACATTATATGACCCGACCAATAATTGCTGGCATGTTTACAACTCCCATTAAAATATTGATTGGAATGAAGTATTTTATCTTTTCAGTTGACACTTTCATTGACTTTCCAGTAACTCGAGTTGAATATATTAGTTTCAGATACAAAGATATCATATATATATATATATATATATATATATATATACGCTGAAAAAGAAAACTACGAAAAATATTCATACGGCGTTAAAATTTGATTTGGCCAAATTCTTTGTCACTTATTATAACAGAGTATTTACGCTTAAGGGGCTTGTGCTTTTCTCATTCTTGTTGATATGACTCTTTTCTTTGTTAATCATATAAAATTAGCTGGAGAGGCTATCTCTGTTATGGGTGAAGTAAAATAGTGTTGTTGGTAAAATAGTGTCTATTATCTCAGATTCGAAATTTGTATTTTCTGCAATTTTAGCACCAGGGTAGTATATGCTATCATCAGCAATATAGTGGAATCTGGGTTCTCGACAATAGTATTTTCGGCTCCTATATTGTCTTGGTCGTCCTGCAGAAGATATATCATCATCGTCATAATTTCAAGGATGCAAGTTCATAGAAATTTCATCTTCTAAAAACAAACTGGACTCATCATTAGACTTTTTATTTTGTTTCGGTACGATTGTTAATATTCTTCTTGCTTTGGAACCTACGAAAGCGATACTATTCTAGAAAAATTACATGAATTACAATAGTAACATTTTAGTAGCAACATTCAACTAAATTCCAAATTTTAGAAAACATAACCTGAAAATATAAATCAATCATAGCCTAGCGGAATGTGTGTTTGTAGTTTGCATTTCAAAAATAATTAAAGCTAGACTGGAGTAGGGGAAAAATGAAATATTTAATTTAATTATATCACTTGCAACCAAATTTGTTTTTAACAAATATGAAAGATTACATATACTAAAATAAAAATTTAGATTTCTTACATGATATAAAGGAAAATCTAATTATAGAAATTTTATCTTCTGAAGACCAATCTGCAACTGGACTAATTATTATTTTTTCATAGAAATTATTATTTCTTCTACTTATGAGTTAAGTTAGATGGTTGCAATCGCTGCAAAATCATATAC
Organism: Adranes taylori; assembly: GCA_009867245.2. Taxonomy (NCBI): domain Eukaryota; kingdom Metazoa; phylum Arthropoda; class Insecta; order Coleoptera; family Staphylinidae; genus Adranes; species Adranes taylori. Next base: position 5,356 of record WYDF02035001.1, on the reverse strand, counting down.
GAATGGGGAATTCATTAAGAGGTATATTGTTAAATCAGCAGAAACTGTTTGTCCAGATGAAGTTCAGGTATTTGTTTAAATAGAAATATTGTGGCAGAGAGATTTGACGATATGGCAAATAACCTGAGAGAACAGATGAACAACAAATCTAATGAATTTCTTTATTATTCAGTTGCTATTGATGAAGCTGTTGACATTACTGGTATTGCTCAATTAGCTGTTTCCATCATATTATGAGTCCAAAATCTTAGCATAATGGAATAGCTACTGGAACTTACTCCATTGCATGACACCAATACTAGTAATGATATTTATGGAAAAATATTTCAAGTTCTTGATAAATATGGAATAAAGTTGGATCGATTTATTTGTTTGGCAACAGATGGGGCCGCATGTATGGTTGGTAGACACAAAGGTGTCGAACTGCTTAAAAAAGTTAAAGAATTTTCTACTGATTCAACCTTTGCTCACTTTCATTGCATCATACAGCAGCAAGCTCTGTACTCCAAGGTTTTGAAAATAGATCATGTCACTAGCTATGTAACTAAAACAGTAAACTTCTTTCTTGATAGAGGTCTTCGCCATCGTCAGTTTTCTCAGTTGCTTGAAGATATAGGTAGTGAATTTGTTGGGGTACCATTCTATACTAAAATACGCTGGATATCCTATCATAAGGTACTAAAAAGATTTTATTTGCTACGAGAAGAGATCATTCTTTTTCCAGATATGAAAGGCCAAGAGCCAACTGAAGTACAAAATGAAGAGTGGATGCAAGATTTAGGTTTTTCAGTGGACATTTGTCTGACTTAAATGTGAAACTTCAAGGCAAAGGCAACATAATTACTGAGCTAGTTCATACTATTAAATGGTTTAAGAATCAACTCAGTTTGAGGAGATTACAAATTAAAAATGAAAATTTAGCGCATATTGCTCCATGAAAAAAGTTTATTTACATCTCATCAGTTTTGCCAAATATGAAAGCCTACTGAAGTCACTGACAGACGAATTTGAGGAATGATTCCATGGCTTTGCCGCATATGAAGAAGGTTTTGCTTTGTTTACTTCATCATTTATATCTGAAGTTGATAAAATTAAAGAATTTTTACAAATGGAACTTTTAAAATCTGATGTATTAAAAACTGTATTTGATGAAGTGGGATCACCAAAGACATATCAATATCTTCCTGCTAAATATAAAGAAATTATAACAATTGGTTTGTGGAGGCGACATAGCGCAAAGATTGAATGCTGTACTAGCAATTCGGTATAGTGATGTCTTGCGCCTATAGTTGGAAAGGAGAGGGTGTTGATAAAGAGTACCCCTATGCCAGAAACACGTGTCCACCTTGCCTCAATTTTTAAACTAATTGTTATAATTTCCTTATCATTAACATTTTCGAAATTAACAAGTATTTAATTTTCGAAAGGTTATTGATTACTAAATATTTAAGAATAAATTCTAAAATTGTTATCGTTTTAAACAGAATTTTAAATTGAGAAATGAGCAGCGTCACTATAAAACGTGTTCAAAAATTGTATCATATTTTGCATATTTTTATTATTTATATTTTTAACGAAGAATGAAATGATTCACAAGTTGACATATAATTGTCAACTATGTAATCAGAAAATTGTATTAGTCATTCAACATCGGGTGATTTATCAAATATTTCAAGAGAAAAAAAATTACCTGCTTCGGTAGATTCTAGAAAATGTAGGCCGAAGAATAACTTTAAAACATACCAACCCTGCATTTTATCTTTATATTTATTCGATTAATCTAAATTAAAAATTTTCCAGTACAATGCTTTACACTTTTAAAATCTACACCCGGTTAAATTTGAATATGGCAAAAATGACTGGTTTTCTTTAGAATTGAAAATAATGGATTAAAATTAAGTATAGTAATGTCTCGTCATTATTTAGGAGTTTTAACGGCGATTGTTATATCCCTGTTCGTATTTGTTAATTTAATTTCGATTTATAGGTGATCTAAGATCTGCAAAGTTAGAGTTGTAAGGAAATGGCGTTCTGAAATCGTACCCTTGTTCGTGATATGAGGCTAGAATGGTGGGGCAGACGGAGGCTATTTGGCAATTCCTACGCAAGGTAGGTTCTTTTTGGTTCATCGTATGAAAGAACCACAAGCCAAATTATGACCAATTAAATAATTAATTAAACTCTAATTGTCGTAATGTATGATTAAAATACAAATAAATTTGAAAACTCTGTTTTGAGATATATGCGATTAAAAGTGCAATTGAGAATGCTCGATCAACGATTCGGTTGATTCGTTGGGGTTTGGTGGATTACCAGAGGATATTTCAGCGATTGATGGTTCTTCAACTCTCGTCTGATGGGTAATCGTTGGACCCTGTAATTTTTGTGGATTTGGAATTTTTTTCGCGTCGTGCAACTTGGTCGCTTGTCAGGCTGAAAACCCGGACAAGCTAGACGTTTATCTCAGATAGTTCTGCAGCTGCAGAATGTTGTTGCGGTTTCTGTGAATCACGGCCGTAAGGTGAACACCAAGTGTATTCCTCGAATTAGCTAGTGACGCAGTCCAGTAGGAAAATTTGAAGTATTTTACGTATCTTTGTTTGCATCCTTCAGAGCTTCTCATTTTAAAAGTATTTTTGTTTATCATTAATTAGTCAGCACCTCACCCAAAAACGTTTTCTTACTTTTGGTCCTTGTTTTCTTTATATAATTATTGCCAGTCCGTTTTATGCTGAAAAAGGGGGGGAAGACAGCATTTACAGTTCAGATAATGGATTTGAATATTCCTTAGATTTCATTTTATTTATTGAATTTAGTGTTGTGCTCCGTCAGGCTTAATTAGTCAAGGGCGGAACAAGTTATTATGTTTTGATTAAATTACTTTATTTTAAGTGATATTATCCTCGCATTTTTGTATGCGTTAGGAAGCTAAGTCTTGCATCTGATTTATGAAATCCATTTTTAAAGTGAACAAACTTATTTTAGCTAAAGGGCCTTAAATGTTTCAACTTGACTCTGCTATATGTATTGCAAAATAATATATAGATTTACCCTTCAGGTATTGTGAACTTGCTATTGTCGATTTTATTAAGAGCATTTAACTGCTGTGATAATTGATAAATAACGATGATCCAAATTGTCATGTGTTGTAAGGAATTCCTTACTTTATTGTTTATTGTTGTGCATGTGTTTTGCGACAACCATTGTAATCTGTTATTTTATACAAGGGGTAGTTGTTACGATTATTTAAAATTATAATAGAATTATTCGTGGGAATACTGAGGCTTGCTTCAGATTGTTTTACATAAGAATTATTACTACTTGAACCTATGATACTCTGATAAAGATATATTGTCCATTTTTTTGGTATCTATCCGTGAATAATTTTCAAAATAATCAAATTTCAACTTAGTATTATGTCCAAATAATAGTTTTCAAAATTGCTGTGATAATTAAATTAATTATTATCCTATGATATAACTTCATACAGATATATTGTTTATTTGTGTTGTGTTTCGTATTTAACCTTGCATAATAACTTCTCAAAGTAATAATTTAACTTAATGACTATTTCAACATAATAAATTGTTCAAATTGTGCTGTACTATTTAGATGATCTTGCTGTGATATATTCATGACAGATTTAATTGTTATTTAGCGTATGTCACCTTTTATGATATTTCTTAACAAATACTTATATTTATTTATATGGTGAAAAAATTTTGATACAAATATTTTAAAATAAATAATGGTTGTCTTGTTATATGAAGTTTTTACTTATATGCACATCCTGTGAACTTATCCGTACATAGGTACTTGCCGCTCATCTATGTATGTTTTAGGGAGCTTCTGTTGTCTGGACATATTACACCTCATCGGATTCTACGCTGATCTCCATCGGACTGGTGACTAGTCAGGGCAATTTAATCTCTGAGTACGTATGTGCTGGTTATCATGTGAAGAAGTAGCCAAAAAGTAATACATATTTAACATTGTGTTAAAAATAAGTTTCAATAAATTTTTTATCTGTTATATAGTATATAAATATGATTAATATCTTTTAGTACTCCACGAACTAAATGATTAATAGTGGTAATGAATATAAAATGCTAATATGTATCGTTCATTTTGTAACGGTACACAAATCTGACACAACTGCAAAGCTCGAATGGCAAATATCTCATCATGGAGCAATAGGGGATTTCCCGTATTGATCCGTATTTGAAATATGTAACATTCATGAAAACTGAGTTTGAGATTTTGTTAGAGAAGCATGGTTTGGAGCTCTTTGAGCGAGTTCAATAACATGATTGAACTTTACATATGTGGTAATAATGTTTTAGCTTTTAAGACTGGGTTCATATTTTTAAACAACAGATACATATATTTTAAACTTAATCCATATATACGAAAAACAATTATTAGATGATAACCTTAGTATTGTAGACACTTACCCGGAACGTTTTAACACGGCATGCGACGGGAATCAACAGGACTTTTTTCCCGATTATCTTATTCTCCGTTTGTACGCTTCCACGTTTAGAACACGAAGCGGTTATTCGCAATTCGCAGCTGTTTTCAGATTCGCGCTGGGTTCTATATATATATATATATATATATAGTGCAACGACTAGATTAGAAAGCTCTCGCAATTCTAATGTTAGCTATACTTTTAAGCAAAAACGTATTCCACACATGCCTATCTAAGCTTTAGCCCTTTGAGTGATAGTTGGAGAGGAGGGCTGTCTATTATATTCGTCACCTTTACGTACTCGTAAATTTTTTTTATCGCTCTTATCATCACTTTTATCTATCGCAATATCAACTGTTGTCTTTTTTATGATTATTACCGTATGCACAAAGATCTGAAGACATTTACTCTTTTATAAATGTGTCAAGTTTTTATTGTGTAGCGATGATGAATGGTGAAAAGCAATGACATAAAATAAAATATAAAAAGAAAAATGTCGTAAATTAACGCGGATGTTATTTCTCCTGAGAATAGTTTGTTTTTATATGTGTTATAATAATAAAAAGTGTACGTGTAGGAAATAAATGGAATAAAATAGTATTACAAGGTAATTGAATAAGTTTATATATAGTTACTAGTAATATTTATTTTATTATTATTGTTTGAAAGTGTTTTCAATTTTATCACATGGAATAAAAAGTTTCAACATTATATACAGGCTGTCCCAATAGTGTGTTCAAGTCCAATTGCTCCTTTATCATATTAAATGGACAAAAATTTCCAAAGTCGAAGTGTCTAGGGCTTTAGACTACATAAACTAAAAATATTTTCATGTATACAGGATGTTCCATAACTGCAGGCCGAACACAAAATACATTTTTTTAA
>WYDF02034990.1:0-12665 GCA_009867245.2 Adranes taylori | reverse complement strand
GGCGAACCGAAAAGTTTGAAAAACACTGAAGTAGACAACTAATTTTTATTATGATCTTATTATTTCACCGAGGTCTGGAGATATATATGTTTGTGTGCTCATTAACAATAGAGGCCAGCCACTTTCTTTCCCACGCCTGAGAAATTATGTATGAGCATTTTATGTTATAAACAATCAGAATATGAAAAGCCAGATCATGGGTAATAGCATAATCTCTATCCTGTCTTTGAAAATGAAACGATTCCAACGAAAGTTCTTTGTAAAATAAAATCCAAAAAAATCGTACTCTGTAAAGTGATACACATAACCTCAGTGTCAACTAGACTTGAAATATGAGAAAATGTATATGGAATATTTGCATGTAGAGTTTAAAATATCCTTAATGACCAATTTGTAAATTGTGTAATTGGTATATAAACGTAATTCACCATTATTTTGATAGTTCGTAAGCTAGTCCACTTCATTAAGTAGATAGCTTTTTGCACGCAAAGTATGATACATACCTTTTCAATATTGGTTTTCAGTTTTATAAGATACAAAATTAATCTAAAGTATTTGATATATTACATTGTTTTCGCAAAATATGAATTAACTTTGGTTTCGAGTTGGAAAGAATTATTCGGGATATTTAATAATTTATAAGAAACTTAGTGTTTACATACTTTACGCTTTAAGTAACACTGCATATTTACAGGTGGTTCAACTCTTTACGGGGTGTACTTTTATCTTTGATATACGTACACGCTAGTACTTGCGTAGTACAGTTTCTTAGTACATTTGCGCAGTACATATGCATAGGTATACAAGGATATTGTTGCGATTAAATTGGTGCGACTCCCTGTCGTTTGGAGAAAACCCCTAATTCTGACGGAATCACAAATTCTGACGGAATCACTAAATTATATTTAAACGTTGGTAAAGCATGATTGATTAGAGCTTAAGGGTGACGTGGCTCGAAAGAAATGAATCCTCACTTTAATAGAAAGACAATACACGTTCTATAGATATAAATCGAACTCGCATTATCTGACCTGGCGCACAAGTCACATATTTTCGAGGAGTGTTTGAATTCTGTAATTAATTAAGATTGTTTGCGCGATCTGTGACAATCGCTAGGAATCCTAATTAACAACATCGCGAGAGTGAGTCTATCACAGTAATATATAGGAAAGATTTTTGTGCTGTCCACTCTACAGCACAAAAAATTTGTGGACGCACTCGGATGAGCATTTTCTTTTATTTCCAATTCTGAAATTCTCGAACTGTCTGCTATTGCTTTGCTGTATTAGTGTTTGCGTAATATTTCAACGCAGTTATTTTAAATGAACTACATTATCTTTTTTGTTTTTATTTTTAAACTGTACCTCCTTTTCATGTATTTCATTGAAAATGAAATATTGTAGGGTTTGGATCATCCCTAAGCTGTATGCTTTTGTTTTGACATATTTTATCTTAATCATACTCAAAACTTTATGAGAAGTCTAATGGAAGTCTTAACGAAAATATTGCCTCCACTAAGTTATCTAATAATTTTCAGTTCCCGACATTTTTCGACATCTATACTTATTTCAGGCGCCTTGTTATATATGTTAAACGAGATATCATATTTTTCTAGATCAGTGGTTTTCAAACTTTTTGATCACAAAGCCTTTTTCATCATTTTTTTTACATAGCCGCTAACCTATTTCATCTAGTGTTAGGAAATTCTTGAGTATATTTAGATACTATACTCAAATATAAATGTATTCACAAAATATGAGTATTATGTACCTTTTAGAAGTATACTCAAAAAATATGAGTTTGTTACTAACATAACGCTTAGACAGAAACAGAATTCATTAGAATTGAAGATTCACTTCTAGGTTTGACTTTCCATTTTTTTATCACTGTCAGAAAACTTTTTCATCAAATGATCCTTCGATAACCTTTCTTGCATTTCCCTTATAGAAAGTACCTCACTTTTTTAGAAATTCTTTCCCTTATTGAAATACCGCAAGATGAATGCCATGATTAAGACAAAATTGATTATCAGCTCATTTAACTTTACATGTTTTTTTTATTATATTAGCACTATCTTGAGGAAATGCCACAAGTTGACAGTTTAAGTTAATGCCAAATTTGTCCAACTTCTTCATTTCCAGCAATTTATGTAGCATGCATCTATAACCATCGTATTCCAATTTGATTGAATCAAATACTTAAAGGCAGCCAATATTTATGAGGTCTATAGTCAGTTCACCCAACCGAGCAACTAATTAATTACAAATTTGATCTTATCGTTGATTTATCCATAGTTACGTGACTGACTCAGTTTGTAATTTTTAGCTATAAAACTATAAAAAACTATAAAAACCATATACTGAATTAGTCACAGGATTACCAACAAATCAGCGAGAAAAGAAATCCCGTAATTCATTAATTGCTCATCCGGGTGAACCGACTATAGATCTTAACACAAGAAAATTCAACTAATTAATGTTAACTAAAGTGAATTTGTTTTGAATATGTTATTTCATCATTCAGTCTCATCTTTTATGAAAATTGACGTTATGGAAATTGACTTCTTGACGTCGCATAGAAGTTTGAACAAAGAATATAAAGAAACGAAACTTGACAAAAATTTTATATAAAATTTATTTACAAGATGATTGACCTTGATATTTAATTTGAAAACTATGTGTTTTTACTATGTGGAAGACTGTTTTAATTGGACAATAGTTTTTAAAAAATTTATAAAAACATTACTTCTCTGTTTTTTGGTTTGGAGTGCTTGGATTTTTCATTGGTGTATTTTAAAGAATACTATATTCGTAAACAAATATATAATTGAATTAAATATTCTAAATTTACACATGGATGTTTAAATGCTTCAACTTCTTTACATTTCAAATCAAGATTATCTCCAACTCGTATAAAAGTACTCGTTAAAACTAACACAAGATAAATATACACTCATATGTATACTTTTTCACGGTGTTTAATACTTACTTACACTGATGTACCTAATGGAAATGTAAAGAATTTTATAAATTTTGCTTCTTTCGTAGAAAAGCGATTCTTGCAGTTTTTATACGCGCAATACACTCCACATTTTCTCCCAACTACTTTTTTAGAGACATTCACAGTTTATTTAAAACTCACAAACCTTTAGTTTATGTAAAATTTACCCATAACCCCGTTTAAACAATATACAGAACTGTTATTTAGAATAGGTCAACTTTTATGTAAGCCAATAGTAACTCTAGAAGTATATTGTGTTTTGTTAGTGTGGTCAACTGATTTTAATCTGTGCTTAAAGCGAACTAATTGTGATATTTTGTGATATAAAAGACAATGTGATATAAACGAAATCAAAACAGCATTAACTACAGGACAGATTGCAACAATATCAGTAAAATATTCAGCGCATTAATGGAAGAAAATCTACTGACGACGAATAATAACCAAATACCATAACTCACCTACCTTATCAGATAAACCAAATACAAAATGGAATCACTTAGACCAACACTGAGTATAATACCACCTGCCATACAAAATTCAAAATTAATCCATCAAAAAATTTATATATTATATCATAATTCATATAGCCTAACGAAGTCAATTTATTTAACGAAAGCTTGCTGTAAATTATATTTTTATTTTCATCCAATTTCCGTCAACAAAAAATATAGCTAAAAATTATGGATTAAATCAGTACGTCGCTTGTAATTGTGTTCACAACACTTTAAGGTATGCATTTTCTACAATATTTATTTTATATTTCCAAAATTAATTTTAATTTTCTTTTTAACCGAATTTTTATAAATTTATAGTGAATATATCTATAGTTTAATTTCAATTAATATTGTTAGTTTTAATGGTTCTTTTTAATATTGTAAAAAACTATTCAAATTAATTTTTCTATAATACAACTTTTATACATATACTTTATTAAACTATCGCTCATATTAAAATATTATTTTATAAAATAATGTAGTTTGCTTTTGCTTTGGTAATTCTACAAAACATCGGGTACAGTAAATGACTGCTGCTGTAGTAAATGATGGGATCGCTGCTTCTATTATATTCTTTGTTCCTGGATTTAAATCTGTCAGTACGTCTTATGTTTGTGATTATTTTTCGATATATGACACATTTTGACGAATTGCAATTTGCAAAAAATTCTGTGATGGAAAGAAACTAAGGTCTTTTCTGGATTCACCGCACAAATATACATATGAATCCATCATCAAAACTTGAAATACTTGATACAACCGAAAAAATGCAGGCCTGTTTTATCAGACAGGCATTTAACAAATTGTAACGTATGAAGTTCAAATACGCATACAATTGTTGTATTTTATCTACATGTCGATTATTAGCATAACTATAAGATTTCGTTGAACCTTTTTGTTATGATCAATTTCTTTTACATGCTGAATTTAAATATTGTAATTTTTTTTTTTATTAATACGTGAGATTAATTGTTGGAAATTTTAACAGCACTTGTTTTGTTTTTGTTTTATTCGTTTTATATATATATATTGTTTGTAGAAATAAACGAGTTAATGTTTATAATTATTACTAAGTACCGCGCGTCATATTTTGACCTAATTTTAATTTCCATGAGTTACTGCAATATATCTTAAAAGATTGCGCAGTGGTATAAATCAATCTAATTTAAATTTTTTATTAAATGAAATTATTAAATCATTAAGCGCATATCGGTAAATTAAAGTTTAAATTTAAATTTAATTTCAAGTTTAAATTTAATTCTTATTTAATTATTCAAGTTTAATTTCTTGTTAAATTCAATTTCTTTCACAATTGCGGTAGATTTTTAAATTACGTCACCCAATTGTTCAAGATTATTTCATATCAACAATACCAATTCTGAATTATTTATTTCAATTTAATTACGTTAATAAAAAAACATATTCCTTTATTTAATTGTTCTCTTGATGTAGATATAGTTTATCTAAAAGAAAATTCTTTTAAACTACTGTGATTTAAACGTTGTTCCTTTATATTATTATACTTGCGTGACACTCAGAACTTGCTAAACTTATGACGAATTTAGCAACTTGTAATATAGCTTTTTCTTAGTCACGCGACGTGTACTGTCATTTTGTAATATGGAAATTCCAGGAAATTATTAATTACCTCTGCAATTATTTCTTACATTACTTAAGAAAGTTGTTGTGTTAGAACTATGTAGTAACAAAGTAAGTGCGGAGAAGTTTTACAATAAAAGTACAAGAATTTTAGAACTTTTGTCTTTTGAATGTTGGCACACTTTTAACATTTATTCTAACTTATCATTTCTTCTACGATATAAAATTAGTAGGATATTTTCTCTTTTATGTGGAAAAGTTTAATTGTTACGTGTTTGCTTTCATGCATAAAAAAGCGTGAGTATTTGTTAAAGGCGAATGAATATATGTTGATTTGAAGAGCGGGGTAGTGTATTTTTAACAATTCATAAATTCTGTTAAATTTGGTAGCAACATTTTCAAATTAAATTTTAACGTATAACGAGAATGAAATTTTTAATTGGTATAAGGTAGTCAAAATTCAGATAGATTTTCCGAAACATTCCCACAAAGACGGAGCAAAATTATTTATAAATTCAATAAGAATACATGCGTACATTCTTCTCACATATGCAACAATTTAAATTAAATATTTTATGTTTTTTCGACGACTACGCCATGAAACCGTAATTTTTTTAATTTACTAAATGATTGACCAAAAGCAGTATACCTTTTATTAACAGCAGTATATGAATAGACGAGTTATACAAGTGGCATCTGCAAAACTAAAAGTCTACCTTTGCTATATGAAGTATGTAGATGGTGGATCCGTCCACGAAATTTTCACTAGATTTCTATGATTTTTATTTATTTATTAATACTCTTCTATTTAAAACTCTTTGAACACTTTTTATTTGATACTCTTCTGAAAGAACATAGCCAACACATTTTACTATGATTTAATTAAACTTATACAACTATATCAATCTTTCAGTGTGAATACGTTGGAAAAAATTGCGTGTCCCAAAACCATAAGGGAAATTAAACCTTTGAAAAATAATGTTCGTACGTAATTAATAGGCTTCTAATAAATCGACCTTAATGTGAACATAAATATACAACTGAATAATATGCGACAGTTTTATAGACATTGAATACTTGATAACTTCACCAATTTTATAAATGATTATAAATATTCTGCTGCTAGAAAATTAGACGTGAGCAATATCTTACCTTTAATTTAGTGAAAATAAGGGTTGAATAACAGTTAAGGTATACACACATTTCTGTCAATTATGGTACTATTAAATAATCGAAGTTGGGGCAAGAGACACACGTGAAATAAAAGGTTAGTACAACGTTTAAATTTTTGTAAATATGCCAATGAATAAGACTTAAGTTGATTTTAAAATAAGAACTAGAGTAATAAATAAATACGAGATAGGTTATTAGTTGAGACATGCTGCGTAGAATCATAGAGAACTTACCTGTTATGATGTAACTTTGTATTATGATGTGATATGGTGAAATTTGACACCCATAAAAGGAATACGTCTGGCCTAAGGCGAGCGCACACAGCAGCAGACGGACGTATGTAGACGGACCTATGCATGCGGACGGATGTTTGGTCAACGCACACTACCTCAGATGGACGCATGCAGATATTTTGGGCCAGGAACCTACCCTCCTCCGCTGCTCGTCTTTAGTAATACTGTGAGGTGGCGTCAAACGTTGTGTGGTGTGACGGGAATTTCTCAAAAAGTTTGCGTGGCAAGAAGACGATGATTGGAGTGATGATGAGTTGGCACTGTTATATTCAGTATCCAATAGGTCACATTGGATACACCCGATTAATAAATAATGATAACTTCATAGTGAATACCACCATCTTATGCAAGATTTGAGTGAGGACGAGGAAACGTTTAAAGGTTATTTTAGACTGTAAAGAAGAATTCAAGGAAGTGTTGGAGTTCGTTGTAGAACACATAAGGAACAAAAAACCACTAACTGGAGGGAGACATTAACTCCCAAGTAAGGGCTTGCTGTCTGTTTGAGGTAAATAAAGCATTATGTTACTTTGTACTCTTACCTTTCACTGAGATTACATAATGGGTTTTAAAATAAAGTGGGAATTTATTAGGTAATCCATCTAATCAAAAATCAAACAAATCAAAACACTTAATAATTCAAAATAAAATAATAACAAACTGAAAAGTTAGTTCATAATTCATAAGTTCATAAGACCCATAACGTTGGTTTCACAATCATCCTGGTGGTTGTCATGCCATTGTTGAGACTGAGAAGATAAATTTGTCGTGTACGTAGATGAACTGTTCGCTGAAGAATTGCTGCCAGGTCAGCAATGGGTCTTAGGTCTGGATTGTTGGTAACAACTGGTATGACCTTCGACTAGTTTGCATTAATTGATGTTGCTCTTCAGCTAAGATGACACTGTTAAGAATTTCAAAGAAGTTGTGATAATTTCTTTGATAAGAATTGTAACACTTTATCCGTTCCTCTTGGCTCACGGTGTTTTTTTTTTCGGTACATAGCTGATGGTTCAGTTGAATAACTCCGTTATTCAGACGCAGAAGCTTTCACGTTGTCGGTTGCTTCCTCGTCGTCACCATTATCAGGTGTAGCAGAAGGTATATCAGGTGTTCCTTCTTCATCCACAGGTGTAGCAGAAGGAAGGTTATTGGTTTCGCCTCTGATAACAATAATATTTATTAAAATCGATGATGACTCCTTGTATTTTCTCCCATTAAGCTTTAAAGGTTAAGCTTTTTAATAAATTAGATCATTTGAATTAAAATAACAAATTAAAGAATGATTGACGTAACATAATTCTCGTGTTGGTTTTGTCTGGAATATAATAGTTAAGATAAAAAATACTCACTCTCAATGTTGATTTCTAGCAACCAGAAATTCCATTTGCTCGTCGTACCTCCATTTCTTGCGCTTTTCAGCAGCCTGGGCACTCTTTGTGTGTCTTCTAGTTACTGCATTCCGGTGGCTGTCCCTCAATTTTCTCCAATCGTCCTTAACTGTTTTTATTTTGAAAGAATTCAGTTTGTTTCAGATTTTTGGCTACTGGTGATACTTACAAAATCATAAGTTATAGCTACAGATTGGGCGAAAGTTCAGTCTCGAGAATTGTTAATGAAGTTTGTGACAGGATATGGAAATGTATGCAACCAAAATTCATGCCAACACCGGATGAAAACTTGTGGCGAAACAGAAAGTGTTGAAACAGATTTTAGAAACACGTGGAATTTCCCACATTGTGTTGGAGCCATTGATGGTAAGCATGTCGCCATACAAGCCCCACCAAACTCCGGCTCTGCCTTTTTCAACTATAAAAAATATTATTCGACCGTGCTGATTGTGAATATAAATTTATTTCTATTGATTCTGGATCATATGAAAAAGAATGTGATGGAGGCATATTGAGTGAGAGCGAACTGGGCAAACGACTGAGTAACTACAGCTTGTGATGTGCCTTATGTAGTTCTGGGTGATGAAGCATTTCCCATGAAACGATATTTAATGCGACCTTTCCCTCGTGATGGACAATTTAGTTTAGAAGAACGTGTATATAACTACAGACACTGCTGTGCGAGAAGGATTGTAGAGAATGCCTTTGGACTATTGATCCAAAAATGACATATATTTGAGGTCGCTCTCTAGTAACTTTGAGTCCATTGTTAAGATGATCAAGGCCACAACAATACGTCGTAACTACTTATGTAGTAAGGGAAACATCACCTCTGTAAGTACACCTAAAGAGACTTCCTAGTTTTATGAAACCATCTGGAAATCTATACCTCGCTTTGAAACACGTGCTACTGAAGAAGCAAAAAACATTAGAGCTCAATTCGTAAACTACTTTAACTCAGAACATGGGAATGTACCTTGTCAATGGGAGAGTGTTTACCAGACATGCATTAGGAAAACACTTTAATCTATTATAATCTATTTACCATAGAATAAAATTTAAAAAATGTCTATACTCGAATAATGTCTGTACTCATTTCAATATAAGCTGGGAATCGTTCAAAAATTATGTGAGGTAAAAATTACGAAGGATAGACAACAAAAAAACTTTGCTAAAATAGTAACTTAGTTTCTTTTCCCAAGCCGGTTGAAATCTCGCTCCAAGCCTTTTCTCTAGCATTTGTGTCACGGTAATCAGGCAAACGTGGGTTCCAAAGAACAGGGTGACATCTCACTGCTTCTATTAACTGTTCCATGTCGATTAGAACAAAACAAATTAATATAACAAACGCAACACAAGAAAACACAACCCACGTGTTTAACACAAAGATCAATTAAAATCTGTCCAAAAAGTTTCGAAACACATTCCTATAAAAATGGAAATAAATCAGGATGTAAGTCGAAGAACAAGAAAATTATGTTGGGAGTGCCACAGAAATAAAATACGGAACGATAATGTTTGTATCCTGAAAAAATAATGTGTTTTTTTTGTAACAGACATACAAAATGTGTGCATGACGCGTTTTGGCGTATGGTCAATACAATTAAAATTGACCACTTTTGGTGTATTTTTATATTAAAATAAACCCCCCAAAACATGTAAAACCAATTTATGCAGCTTATTATAAAAAAAATATACAGCTCTTGGGGAAGCATTAGTCCGTGCAGCGAATGTGTTAAACGTACCCGATTTTGATTTTATCGATTAAGTCAAATTACCAATTAAGACATCAATTTTCATAAAGGACATTTTTCCGGAAGTTATGTTAGTGAAATTTTGAATATCGTTTACTTATGAACTTGCTTTGAATTAATTGAATTAACTGAAATATACCGATATTTATGCTTTTTATCTTTTTGTAAATTGTAATTCATAGTGGAGGTACAGTTAGTAATGCTCTTAGGCTTAAATTAAATTGACGACGAAGAGAATCTCTGTAGGAGGGTTGGTTTGAGTTGTCTATGCCCATAAGGAAACTTTTTTTCATTAGTCAGTAAGGAACATAAGGATATTTTGGTTAATATAAGGGAATTGAAATTAAATTAGGGATTTAACATAAAATAAGGGATTTCTACGGTGTTGAACATTTTGAATAAATAAGAGTGCAATCACTCAGATGGATTCTTCATACAGAAGCTAGGGGGTTACTTTTACTTAAACATAGGGGTATCATTAAAAAAAATGTATCCATTTTAAAAGTTCATTGACTCGTATATCGTTTCTGTTACAGCTTGTCATTCAAACAGAAGAACAAGAAGTGTACGAAAATGCAGGATACTAAAGATTACATTAATGACGAGTCCTAATTGACTTCAGTTGAAATTTAACTTTCGATCAAAAAGGGTTTGCATTTGACAATGACTTCTTAGAAAATTGGAAAATTATTTTTAAAAAAATCCCAAAACAAAGGCAAATTTCATTTACATATGTCAGTAAATAAACACTTTTGAACCAGACCGTCACCCCAGATTTCATATACGGTCAAGTTTTATTACATGACTGCATAGAGCAGCGGTTGATCTATTTAGTTTTGACCATGTCACTTTATAACTCGTCTATTAAATTAACTTAATAGTTGTTTAGGGTTACAATCAATTAGCATGGAAACGCATAGTTGAAGCATGCAACAGAGGCAATATGATAGTATTAAAGTAGTAAACATTACATTTATTCAAACATTTTTATGTGTTATTTTTAAAACACTAATCAATGACAGATTTAGGACGCAGGCTTAATCGTTGAAACCGCCATCTTCTTCAAAATTTAGATTGTAATTAAAAATGAAGTACAATAATTCGGATACGTGTGGTCAATTTGAGATCCTCCAAAAATTATAATTTGGACCCAACAATGATAAAAGACATTTTAAGTTACAAGAGTATCTTATAGAACTTAGAGAATTGTGAAATATTTACTAAAGTATTTTCACATCTATCACCATGGTAACCATTTCACCATGGTAACCAATGAAAATTTTTAAGGTGTTAGTGACTGCAGTTTTCGAATTATTCAAATTGGACTCCTCGTGTTGGTTACTATTTTAAAAAGAATTAAAATGGTTATTATAACATAAAAAATCTTTACAAGGTGTTGCTAATAAGTTTTAGAAAGGTCGTTTTTATTCTCATTAATCTTGTAGTGGGCTTTTTATATTTAACATTCTTTTATTTCACTTTTAAATTTTGTTATTACATATTATGTACGTTTAAAAAGTATATAGTGTAAGATTTAGGTATACATCTTTTCTTGAGATCTTTTGTTCTTTTAAATATTAAAAATATACGAAAGCAAATTCCTTCTGATGATTTGAATTTAATAATCCTACTATGTAAACGATGAAAAACATTTATTAGAATTTGACATTTCAGTTAAGTACAGTGTTGCAAGTTTATTATGAATTTTTTTTATAAGAGCAACATTTCAAAGGAATATTTTTGTACACTTCACGCGAAACACGTAAACTCATCAAGTGAGAATTTGTCTCAATTTGCTCCTTTCACGCATGAAGTGAAAAGGTTTATATCTCTTCAGGCTTTCACATTTAATCTAAAGTTCGTTCGTAACTTAATATTTATAGTGGAATGAAACGTCTGATTTTGAAACATGAAGTGATTAATATTTAAGGACACTAAACCGTAAAGAATCAGTAATGTGTATAGTTACAATTTAAGATAATATGACATCGAATTCTCATTAATTCAATTAATTAATAATCGCAATAAGCAATTCCTTAATAAATTAGTTAAGTTAAGAAGAAAAAAATATATAAAACCATACTGTATAATTTTAAATGTAAAGAAATAAAAGCCAAAGAGAAAACGGTTAAGATGCAAGGCCGACAGCTTTTAGAGCGGACACACTTCAAACAGCAAACCAGTACGAGTCTGAAAGAAGACTGTTTGAAAGAAGACTGCTACAAATTTTTAGGAAGGTTATACTTCCGACCAATCAAAAGTTTCTTCCTGATACGTTAAGAAAGTTTAAGGATCAAAGTTGCATTATTTCGTTGACAGTTATCTAGTGAAACTACAAGTGGTGATAGTTTATAATAGGTGGTGGTCACACCTGCGTTGGAAATAGCATCTTGATGCGTCCAAAATTTCAAAGTATCTCATAGAAAAACGCCTCCCTTAAAAATACGTTAAACTAATATCCAACCAGATTGATAAGCGCCAAAAGGGTAAAAAGCTTAACGAACATTCAGAGAATTGTGGTAGGACGAAATTTCCTGTCCAAACTTGCATAAACCGACAAAAGAAAAATATACGTTAACAGGTCGCCTTGCTTCGTTCTTAAAAAAAACTAGACATCGTAACTTTTAAATACGGCAATGCACTTGTGCATAAATAAAACAAGCCGCTTGTCGTTTCGGCAAGTAAAAAGCTTTGACGTGATCATGTGCCGCTCGCTTCCTATTGGTGGGCAAGTGGTCTGATGTTTTTATTTGTATAGATGTGTGTAGGTTTGTAGAAGCTATAGGCCTTGGCCATTCCTCCTAGCTTTTATATTTTTATTTTAACGTATTACGATTACATCTTGGATTTTCATCTTAGATATCTTGGATATATATATATATATATATATATATATATATATGTAAAATTGAAATTAATATATTCAATAGTATCTCTGAAAAAAATAAGCTTTTTCGG